>JACXIX010000046.1:3229661-3341012 GCA_014737535.1 Bombus cullumanus | reverse complement strand
TTGAAGAAACAAGTTTTTATATAGTTTCAAAAGTAGTTGAATACACATATTATATTACATAGAAATTGGGAAGATACTAAATTGCTGGGCATTTCTCCGATTTCATAAATTTCTATCCTATTATCTCGTCACAGAAAGTAAATTGTAACGGTAATTTGAGAATAAAGTTTCTGACGTTATCACAATGTCAAGTATTATGCAAAATTTGTATCGTTTTTCACGAAAAAACGAAACGGTCTCGTTGATAAAGCGAGTAGGAAGGAATCGTTGATTAAAAAATTCGTAAATGATACTATATGAGCACGTCTTTCCTAAGATGAGTGATATATCATTTTAATCCATACTCTTAACTAGATGTATCATCTGCGTTATTTATTATTAATCAGAATTTAAAAATATAGCCTATATTTCAAAGACTCCTAATTTGTATCGCAATGTTTCTAAAAAAATGTTCTTTATATTACACGTCCTCATGATTTGCACAATATCGATGTAGCATTTCGATAATATATTTTCAATATTTCCAGTACGAATTCCTAATTGAAAGCTTGAAGATGTGTGACAACAATAATGATGGAAAAATATTAAATAATCAGATGAGAATGTTCTTTTAGCGTGTGGGGAAGATTGGTTTCTATTAAATAATTGTCGCCAACAAGACTATATTTTGTCGAGTAATTTTGTAAACAAAAATACAAATACTTTTGTCCTTTCGGTAATTAGCAACTTAAAAAGATATAATGTCGTGCGTATGCAACGTTGAGAATAAAAAAATAATTTTACACGTCTTTTCATGCATATAATTTGGAGAGAACATTCTTAGAATATGTGTTTCTCAGGAAATGTAACAAAAAACATTTATTTGCATCAAACAATAAAATGTGCAGCGTTTAAAAATTCTTGTTTTTAAATTCAGGAAACAGGTTTATGATGGGTAGACTCTGTACTGGTGCATGCTGGATGTTAATATCAATTTACATTTTATATATATGTCGGATTATCATTAGAATTTAGAACACGAGACACTTCTCCGTCAGAATTAGCCATTATTTTATAGGGCAAAATTATGTTTCACACGTTCACACAAGACTTTAACAAAGTTTAATAAATATAGAGTTTAACGGAAAATAAGGTTAACGGATATTATGTTTTACAATTGATAAATTTAACGATTAATATGACAAACGGATAATATGTTTTTCGAACTATTAGTTAAACGGACAATAAAGTTATATATATATATATATGTCGGAGCAGGACTCGAGTTGTGGGCGTTTGAAGAACCTTCGGTTGAATTCGCCATAGTAGTTGCAGTGGATGTTGATCGATGCACTCAGTTGCGATACGCAAATTACAGATAGTCGCGGTGGTTGACTAGTCAGGATATGAATGACAATGAGTTTAAGTTCGATAACGAACCCACGGCCACGGGACTACAAATTCGACGTGATACGCGATTTCGATAACTTTCTCTCAATCGTAACTCTAGCAGTAATTCGCTAAAGGACTAATCTGTACTCTATGTGGAACTGCCCTTATATAGTCCCTTCTCCCATTCCTTGGGTCAATCTTTTGTTTTTACGGAGAGCTCCGTAATTGTTTTCCACTTCCGTTATTATGTGTCCGTCCATCGTCATAAACCTTAAGTACCCCTATAAGATTTTCTTAGTTCTATTGTTTAATTGTCGTTGTCGTAAACATCAGGATTAGGGTGTTGGGTCTTTCCAAACATTCTGAAGAAAGGTATCAACATCTTTTCAACTCCAATAACTATTTTTGTCCATTGTTTATTTGTCATTGTCGTGAACATCAGAATTAGGGTGTTGGGGTTTCCCGAACATTCTAAAGAAAGATACCGATGTCCTTTTATCTCCGATATATATGTATATATATGCATTGCACAGGTGACAGGGTTCGCATTTCATACAGCGAAATTGAGAACTGCACAGTCAGTTAGTTATTAAAGATAGAGTAATATTATTCTATCGATTTACACTTTGGACTTTCAGAAGAATTTCAGACCAGTTCCCAAATATCTTGTTATATTTGCAAATTTAATGTATTTCGTAAATTGTTGTATCCATGTGGTTAACTATATATTTGAATTTAATATCTATCCACAGATTTATCCATCCAATAATTTAAACATATCTTTGTGGTAATAATGTACATGCTTATGATATCTATCATTTATATACGACATTAAATTATAAATTTACATTCCTGCTAACGGATAATAAATAATTACATGAATAAAACATTATGCATTAAACTCCGTTATTTAATAATTTTCAAAAAATTAATTCAGACATTATTCTTTTCATTATTTTCCAACATGTTTAATATTTCTTTATTTTATTATTACATCATTGATACTATTCCTTATATTTCTACTAGGATGACTAATAAATTACTAGGACATAAATGTCGTATTTCAAAGTTCAATGTGATTCACACGGAAAAATGCAAATATCATATTTATGTATCACATTGTAGCAATAACAAGAAAAAGGCAGACCATTCTGCATGTAGAAGGCAATATAGACACCTGCAATTTATAACATTATTATGCAGTATGTAGTACAGTTCGTTTTACTTGTATCCTAAACGTGAATACATAATTTGTCCTTTTATGACGTTTATTAATAAAAACTACACGCGCGTCCTATTATTTTATTTTATTCTTCCAGTGTTTTCATTTCTGTATTATATTTTATTATTTTTTGTTCATATTTTATTTTCAGAACAATATTTTTTTGATAATCTGGCATTAAAAGAAAATCTAGCAATGAAATATAAGAGCCATAAAGAAATATATGAAGATTCTGTACAAATTGCCTGCAATGTTCTTCAAAAAGTTAGAGAATTGCAATGCTCCGGAAAAGAAGATGTGGCTCTTCTTTTGTAAGCATTTTAAAGTTCACCTTAAGGAAACTGTTACGTAACCAGGCAAATTCCAATATTTCTTCTTATGTGAAGAAAAGATATTGCTAGTTTTTTCAAATGAAAAGAAGTATGCAAATATTTCTCTTCTCTTCTCTTCACTTTCTCTTCAGTGCTAAAGGATAATAGAACTTCCTTGGTTATACAATTGCAAAAAATATCTTCAATGTAGTCTATTTGCAGAAATGTCGTTGAAGGAAGACTTGGGTCCGCACTGTCCGAATACGGAAATCCATTCCTCGTGCATTATGCTATGTTTCTACCCGCTCTTATGGGACAAGCAAATTCTGAACAGCAAGCATATTGGATGAACAGAGCTTGGACCGGCGATGTTATAGGAACGTATGCTCAGGTAATACGCAAGGGAGGATATTCTTTTTAAACAAGATCGCCACAGATTCTAAAAGTTTCTCAAGTAAATTTAATCTTGCACTTCTGCCTTAGACTGAACTAGGCCATGGAACGTTTCTCAGGGGTTTGGAAACTACTGCAACGTACGATCCGGAAACTAAAGAGTTTGTTTTGAATAGTCCAACTTTGACATCCTACAAATGGTGNGCCAGGCGGACGTAAGTATATTGCAATTGTTTAACATGATAATAATGTCGTTCACTAAAACAGTATGGTTTATTTACAATTAAAATTTTCAGTGGGTCACACTGCAAATCATGCAATAGTCGTTGCGCAATTATACACCCAGGGAGAATGTAGAGGAATTCACCCGTTTGTTGTACAATTAAGAGACGTGGAGACACATAAACCTTTAAAGGGTACGCAGATAAATGTCTTAATCGTTTGTAATTAATTATATATTATATCGTAATGTGTGAAAAAGAGAACAAACTGTTCATATTATCAAACAACAATTGTGAAATCAAACAATTTTTCTGTTTATAATCTAGATCAAATTTGCTGAACAATGGATATAGTAAAGAGTAAATTTAATCTGTATGTAATTCTTAGGCATTATAATTGGAGAAATTGGTACGAAATTGGGGCTGAACGGCATGAACAATGGCTTTCTCGGATTTCGCGACTTTAGAATACCACGGGAGAATATGTTGATGAAGAATTCCAAGGTAAATTTTCATAAAATTGCTGTAAGAAGTGCAATATCATCTTGTGGTTGTACCTAGAAAGGAAAATTATGTGCGTAATCTTTGTAAACAGAGCTGTTCATAAATCCTAATTGTCGATAGAGCAAATTGTAAAGTTACATTTCTTGTTGTAGGTACTAGAAGATGGAACATACGTAAAATCTACAAATGATAAGTTAACGTATGGTACGATGGTATTCGTTCGAGTAAGGTTGCTGCATGCCCTCTTACAGTATTTAGCGAAAGCTGCTACTATTGCGGTTCGATACAGCGTAGTAAGACGTCAGGGTCAAATAAATCCGGAGTATGTTCTGTTAAACACATCTCTAGTAACATCGACTGTTCTATGTCACTTTCTCAAAAAATCGTTCCATGAGAAATGTTACTTTTGAACTAGAGTTTCAACTACAGATTATCTCTCCTACTAATGTTAAATTATCTTTGCCTTTCTTTGTTTTAGTCAACCAGAGGTACAGATTCTCGATTACGTAACGCAACAATACAAAATCTTCCCTCATATTGCCACATGTTTCGCAATAAAAGTTACTGCCAGTTGGGTTTGGGATTTGTATAATACGGTAGAAAGTCAATTGCGCCAGGCTGATTATGAAAAACTACCAGAGGTTGGTACCTTTATATCCTTTTGTAGTAATATACTTTTCGTCATATTTCTAGCTCTATTAATTTCTTTTGCAGTTGCATTCTTTGTCATGTTGCATAAAAGCACTTGTATCTGCAGATACAGCAGCTGGAATAGAGCAACTTCGGTTATCTTGTGGTGGACATGGATACATGACTGCCAGCAATCTGCCAACACTCTACGGATTAGCGACCGCAGTCTGTACTTACGAAGGGGAAAATACAGTCCTACTTTTGCAAACAGCTAGATACCTCGTAAAATCATGGAAACAAGCTATGGATGGTGAACAACTGCCAGAATCTGTAGAGTATCTCAACGAAGCAGCAAAAGGAGTAAAACATCGTCGTTGGAGTAACGATTTGGAATGTCTGATTGATGCGTATAACGCGGTAGCTGCAGGGTATACTGTTTCCGAATACATTAAATATTGCTGAATAATTAGATAGATATTCATCAGAATGTTTACGATATTCTTATCATTTCGTAGATCTGTTCGTTTAGCAGCAGAACATTTGGATCGCAGAATACGGGATGGAGTTCCGATGGTGCAGGCGTGGAACCAAACGAGCATCGAACTAGCTCAGTGCGCTGAAGCTCACGCTCGAGCCTTCATTGTAAAAACATTTGCAAAAGCTGTTAAACAGTTAAACTCGAAGTCTGAAGAATTTCGTCAAGTTATGTTTCAACTCTGCGAACTGTATATCGTATATTGGGCTTTGAGGAACGTTGGTAATTTTCTTCGGGTGAGTATTGATTTTTTTCGAAACTAATCACAGAGGATGGCGAAAGAAGAAAAATTTATTACTATATCATCTTGTAGGATAATTTGAATTCAAGAGTGATTCATTTTGTTCTCTTTTTTAGTTTTCTTCTATGCAGAAAGAGCATGTTCAGACACTTGATTCCCGCTTGGAATATTTGCTGATGACGATCCGTCGAAATGCTGTAGGAATCGTTGACGGTTTCGATTTCGATGACCATATTCTTTGTTCGGTTTTGGGTGCTTACGATGGTAATGTTTACGAACGATTGTTCCAAGAAGCAATGAAGAGCCCTTTGAACCGTGAAACTGTGAACATGTCCTTTAAGAAATACTTAAAACCATTTCTTAAGAGTAATTTGTAGCGTAATCTTTTTAAAGGAAATATTTAATCATAATCGTTATTTCGTATTTGTTTTGCGGTGATTGGATTGTTTAGGATATGTTGCATTTAGTTGTAATCGTAAGACATATCTTTTATTTGTTATTAAATAATCGGTTGTATTGTTTGTTGGGTATTGATTTATAAGATGTAACAACTGTAACATATCATATGAGCAATATCGATGAAAGTTATACGAGCTCACTTGTCCATTTTACTGAGAGTTTATATTGAACAAGAATGGAAGGATCGAACGTATTTTTGTACCGTTTGTATTCGCTGTCATTGTAAATGTGTAATTTATACAAAGAAGCATCGCTGTAATTATTGTTTATTTACGGAATAAAAGTGGCGACATACAAGTAGTATTATGCATGTTTTTATTAGCCACATTTATTATAAAATGTATACATTTTACGGCAGTCGGCAATAGTGCAACAGCACGAAGTTTGTACATCGAAAAATATCCCAATAGGACTATCGCAAACATATTTTACATAATAGGTCAATAAATTGCGGGATACCGATACGTTAAAATCTGAGAAATGTGAGATGTATATGTAATGTGTTGTCCGTGATGGTAGTTGCTGCTTCTGACTGTAGCTGCTGGGGGTACTGCTATATTTTCTTCTTATTTTAGAATCGTGGAAGAAAAATCCGACTTCGGTCGCCGGGATTCGATTCCGCGTTCCGAACGTTCGCAAGCTAATGCGCTAACCACTGCGTTACCGTCGTTCGTTAGATGTCAGTATCGAGTGGCGGTATTTGTGCTGTCGAGTGCCGCCACAAATGTATACAAAAAATTTAAAAAGAAAAAACTTTGATGATCGGTTATTTTGGAAACAGGTGGATCGGTCGAGGAGGACCTGCGCTTTCACCTGTTGATATTTCTACCGATTTTTAATTATCAATAATTAAAAAACAAGGCCGAAAACGCAATTTTTTTTAATTCTTGACTTTCGTCTTATTTCAGCGTCAAGTATCAGCTCTTAAATTGTGTTGAAGTAGTAGCCGAAAACTCTATATATACGTTTATGTATGTATTGGACAAGTAACAGAGTTCGCAGTTGATTTAGCAAAATTGAAAACTGTACAGTCTGTTTGTTATCAAAGATAAAGTAATATTATTGTTGTATCGTGGACAAAAAGGCCTAAGAGATATCGGGTAAATCATAAACCATATGTCGGTGTATAGTTCAATTTCATATCAATCCGCACATTGTAATCTAAAAATATTTTTATCATAATTATTTATGTATAAATTTATGATATGTATTATTTATATGTGAAATTAAATTATTACAAAACAAAATTATCGTAAGCGACTAATGAACAATAAATTATTAAATGAATAAATAATTAAATAATGTACTATTGCTATTCTTCGTTATGATTACGTTACTCCCTTCATTATTTCCTATTAAGTTTAATATCTTTTTATTTTGTTACCATATCACTGATACAATAATGATATTTTCTAATATATGTATTACGCAAAAAAAGTCGAAATCAGTTCTACTGTAAAATAATTTACTTAGTCCTCATATATTTACTATGAATATTATTAACCTTGCTAGAATATAAATATAGCATATTGAAATATAACTTCCTTTACATTGTAAGATATACATATGTATTAATTTTTTTATCAATGACGTCTATATGTTAATGAGAAAATAGGAACATGAACGTATAAGAAAGAATATTTATTATTGCGTATTTGCAAGTACAAACTGTAAATATTTGCATTCACATTTAACAATATATTTATTATGTATCATGTAGTACACTACGTTTTAGTTATATAATGTAGGTGAAAATAGGTCTATATTCTTCCTGTTCAATGTTGAAAATTAACTATTATAACGTTTACTAATAAAAATTACACGACCGTCTAATTGTTGTACTTTGGTCTTCTAGTGTCTCTATTTTTGAATTTTTTTTCATTATTTTATACATGCTCCAATATGTCTAAATGTTCAATCTCACAATAATATTTTTCGGATGTTCTAGCGTTAAAAGAAAACAGCAGTGAGATATAAAAGCCATAAAAATATATATGTAGACGTTTTACAAATGTGTTCTTCACAATGTTCTTCGCAAAATTAGAGAAGACTGCGATTAGTGAATTACGACTCTCAGACGAGAAAGATAATCATCTTTTTACTCTAAAATGTTTTACACATCATGTCAAAGTTTATATCCTGTCGCATAACAAACCCAATTCCATTATTTGACATTAGAGAAAGAGTCATTGTTTGTTTTATTTAAAGAAGGAAAAAAAAATGCAAATATTTCATCCTACTCTCAATAACATTACATACGAGCATAATTATAACTATACTAACGAATAACTTAGTTTTCCTCTACACTACTTCTTTTTTCCAATGTTAAAAAAGAGTAGAACTTTGTTGCTTACCAGATAACACAATAGGACCTCTAACGTAGCCTTTCAGTAGAGATATCTTCATGACAAGACTTGGGTCCGCACTGTCCGAATACGGAAATCCATTGGTCCTGCATTATGCTATGTTTCTACCCTCTATTCTGGGACAAGGAAATTCTGAACAGCAAGCATATTGGATAAACAGAGCTTGGGCTGGCGATGTTATAGGAACATTCACGATCGATTGTTCCAAGAAGTTACGAAGGGTCTTCTGAATCGTGAAATTGTGAAGATGTCTTTTGAAAAATACTTTAAACCATTCCTTAGGAGTAATGCATAGTGCAATTTCTTTACGTTTTGAAGGAAATTCATAAAGCGATATTTCCAACTATAATTTTGCCCTTTCAAAAATGTTTTCGTATGCTTTTAAACGATCAATCATATTGTTTGTTGAGTATCGATTTATAAGATACAAAAAAGATACAAAGAATATAACGTATCACGTGAGCAATATCGAAGAAAAATAAATGTACGCGTTCATTTGCTTATTTTACCAAAAGTTAACGCGTAACGAAAAAGAGGTGGCGTGAACGTATCTTTGTACATTGTTATCGTAAATATATAAGTTATGCAATACAGTACCGTCATAATAGTTGAATGTTTGGCAGAGATCTTATTTTTACAAAGATACGCTTTCGGAATTACGATGAGATACTTTGAATATGTTATGAAAAATGATATTAATAAAGTGTTAATAAAGTGATGTAACAAAGGAAGAGACAGGGAAGCAATATTTCATGGATGCAACGAGAAGGATGGGTGGTACGTTTATGGGATAAAAAAGGATGATTAGGGAGCGGAGGAGGAAAGGAAGTTAAATTGGAGGGAACTATAGTGGTTGCAGCGAGGAAAATAGAGACGTAATGCTCGTAAAGGAACGAACAGAGCGGGAGAGGATAATAACATCTCACCCTTGCAGGATTCCGCGCCGAAGGACGGCCCTGCGCCGCCCTAGGTGGTCATAGTGGCCGACACGCCGAGGAAGATCTGGATCTCCTCAGACTTGCACGACGGCCCAGGGGATAGTGTTGAGAGGGGTAGTTCCTCCCAAGGACCGAACTAAGGAATGACTCCGTCAGACAGGAGAAGATGCAGGAGTGCTCCGGCAGTAATTCGAAAGAGGTCCCGGGGCATCCCAGTTGAGCGTCAGGCGGTCTACTGTGGGGTTTTAGCGTAACACTACCCAGAAGAGCGGAGAGGGGTGGTGTCCATGAGGATTTCTCCACGTATAAAAATAAAGCGAAGAAAATAGAGGGGGGCAAACCGGAAGATTAGGATGGAGTTTGGAAGGAATATCGAAATTTGGATAAAGTGGGAATGCGTTTGTAAGTTGCTGAACAGGAACCTGGAAAGACAAGGGTCGACAAATATTGTTAATTGCGTTAGTGAGTAAAAATAGAAGGAAAAGAATGTATGAAATTATCGAGAATGGGTTGTTCAAGGTGCACGTGAAATTTTAATGGCGAAGAAATTGGTGGAGATAGAGGAAGAAGGGATGATGATATACAATCGAACAGGTTTCAGTAATGAGGACTGGCGTTGTTTATGGTACATAGTCTACTGTTAATCAATACGCAAGTATATATGCAGAAGTATGTCCTCTTGAACTTACATTCGGTCTTAGATCCAGCAAAAAGTTTCATATTGTATCAAGAGTTATTGAAGAAAAGTGTGAAGTACGAGCTGATCGAAAGATCGAAAGAAATATACACAAAGTGAAGCAGCGCGGAAATGAAGGTAAGTGAAGGGTTCTGTACAGAGAGTAGGTTCGGGTGGGATTGTCCATTGAACCTGTTGCTCTTCAACCTGCTGATAGCGGGGTGAGGTTCCTGAGATGAGCGCTAGGAATGGGTTTATCACGTAGAAGATACAAGAAATCACGAAACTAATAGATCACCGGTGATCTCCTCGAGTCGTAGTTCGAACGTTTCGTAAGTAAGGTAAACGATCCGGATTTAGTGTTAACGGTTCAAAATTTTCCAATGGATTGTGTCGAGTGCGGATTCTGGGTAGGTTTGTGTGCTAGGGTTTCGGCCCTCTGGAGGGGTTGTTGCCGGGTGACGTCGGGGTATATGGTGAGTGAGGAGTTGAAGAGATCTAAGATGAGGTTAGAAGTGCGTAGGGTAGGGTTAGGTTTAACACGTTGACGCCGGCGTCTATATTCAGGGTTTTCTCTGTGATGCGGCGCCTGACTGCACAGTCTGCTTCGCGGGGCGGCGCAGCGTCAGATTACACTGTCTAACACGATCGCAATTTTTCGATTTTGACCTCAATTTATAGGAAAATTACAAAAGCTATCTTGTTGGGTTCGATGAATTTCGTGGACTTCAATTAATACATTGATATACAATAATTTGGCAATATCAATTTGCATATATCTGTAAATTTTAAGTAAAGCTGACGGGACCAGCTAATTTTCGAGTACTTTTTTCGATTTTTCTCAAAAAGTAGAGGTCTGACGCGAATTCTGACTATCGCATGCAATTCTGTGAACATTTTTCTATAAGAAACGTTCATAGCGCGAATCAAACAATTTTTCAACTTCGTGCACGACGAAAATAGTATTAGGACGTAGCGTAAGTACTGCGCAAAGAACATTCACATTTTCTGCAGTCGTGCCAAGGGCCCGCGAGTAAAAAGGAGACGGTAAAAAGGAAAAGGTAGAGAGTATACCGCGAATAAAACAAGAAAAGTAACATCATATTGCGATCGTTGTAAGGGTCAGCCGGCATTCTGCCTAACATGTTTTAAAAAATTCCATGAAAAAAGGAAATAATTATGCTAAGTTTATAATATTGAATTGCTAATTGTTTTTGCTATCGAATGCCTGTTTATAATGTTGAGATAAACTAACATAATGCTAATTTGCACTATCTATTTTCTGAAACACAAGTATGATACCACCGGTGGTACGCGCTGGCGTCAACGCGTTAAGGAGAAATTGAGAAGAGGAGTGGGGAAGTAAAGTGGCCAGGATGGTGTTGAGATAGGCGAAGGGAAGGGAGGGAATGGAGGAAGAGCTGTCTGGATGGGGAGAAATGAAGCGAAAGGTTTAGGGACGAAGAAGGAATGAGGGCTGGGAAGGAAGAGGAATTTAAGAGGGTAGAGGAATGGAAGGGGAAGAAACAGGCGGAAGAATGAGACAAGAAGATCAGATATTGGAGGTTCAACTCATGCTATAAGCTGGTAAGTGTGGGAGAGTTACCGCAGTATCTAAGGAAAGGAGGGAGGGAGAAGAGATGGAAACACGTGGAAAGATTCAGCTTTAGGAATGAGTTGAAGGATGCAAGATACTGGAAGGAGGAAAAAAGAAAATTGTGCGGGAAATACGGGTGGAGGATGGCCACCTGGGTGCTAAATATGTTGGGGCGGGTGTGAAAGAGATGAAGAGCAGGAAAGGGACTGGTAGGAAAGGATAAAGCTAATGATGGTGATAAGAATAATGATATTAGGGGTGGAGGGAAATGAGGAGGCGTGGTTGGAGGATTGAGAATAAGAGCAGGAGTTAGCTACCGTTGTCCGTATTTACAAAGGGGAAAATTTCTTTTTAACAAACAGCTAGGTACCTGGTAAAATCATAGATACAAGATATTGATGATTCACTGCAAAGATCTGTAGAGTATCTCAATGATACTGTTACGACCGTTCGCGGAGAGACGCGTCCCCTGTTAGTCGTTCCCCTGTTTCGGTTAAGATAACAGAGGTGGTTAAATGAGGTTAACACTGAATTAACAGGTTAACGAAAAATGGTATATTTTACAATAAATAAAATAATACAAAGGGCACGTCGCAAATTATTGAACGATTATACAGTTAATTTGATGTAGGAATTCGACTCGACTTTACAATATTTATTGATATAGTCGATAGATCAGGCGACTTAGATTTTGTTCGTTAGATTCTTTTAGTGCATTCCGTTCGGATCCTCAATCGATACCGATTGACTTTCGATGGTCCCTTGTGTTTTTTGGGAGACGACCCCCATAATGCTCTGGTCATGCCACCGATCACTCCATGATCACGCGTGTCAACTTATGTGCGTAGTTAAAATAACGGACCCAATCAAAGGTTTTGGGACTCGCTCTGTTTGCTGTTTGTTGTTGTTTGTTGATAGCCGATACATTATATATTTGTCGGGCTGATTGTGACGATCCGCTTGCGACGCTGTTGTGCCACGAGAGACGATTAAGAATTCGACCTATGGAAAGCCTCGTGGTGTAACAGGTACAGTGAAAAACGCGATAATGTGGGGCATACTGTCCCTATAGGAAACATTGATGCATACTAAATCCTGAGGATACGATACTAAAAAGCTAGAATAAAAAGTAGTAGGGTTGAACAATAACGATTAACGCCAACATTAATGAATATCAAATCAGATAGATGGCTATAATAGATTAAATGCAAAATTAAAGCGATTAAGATCATTAATCGCATGAATGCATATCCGTGGTTTTATAGATATTGAAAATCGTAATAACGAAGTTCGCGACCATGACGTAACACTGTGTATTTATACACTAAACTGTGCATTTGCGTAGCACAGTAACACAGATAAGGTGGTGACACGTTTAACTTGTCCTGTAGACGGTAACCTGTGCAATATGAAGCAGCAAAGAATTGTCGTGCACAAGGATCTACAATACGAACGAAATAGGTGTACGTTTGATCCTGCGGAAGTTACCTATTTTCTCGATGGTAGTCCAGAAAAAACGAAGCAACGCCGTGATCGAGGTATAGTTGGAATTCCTTGTCTTTAAATTGTAGCAATTAGAGAAACATTCCTCACAAAAAATTGATATTATCGGGTTGGAAAATACTTAAAATACTTAAAATAAAATAAAAAATAGATCTCTGTGATTTTTTATCATCTACGCCGCGCGATTAAATGATAGCACGGTCGGTAAATTTAAAGATTTAAAAATTTTTATTATATTTATATCATAAGTTGAACAATAAAAGATCTTGTATATTTTTGGACGTTCTAAGTAAGCATATTTATTACATAAAAATTATGAAACTATTAAATTTCTGGGATGTCCTATCATTTTGCCGTGCAATCTGTAATTGTAACTGAAATCTGCGATAAAATTTGCTCACATTATTACCAAATAATTTATCGACAACTTTGTCAACATGTATGAATGTTTATTTTCAGAACAATATTTTTCGGATGTTCTGGCGTTAAAAGAAAATATGTCAATGAGATATAAGAGCCATAAAGAAGTATATGAAGATTCTCTACGAATTACCCGCGAAGTTCTTTCCAAAATTAAAAAATTACGACTCTCGAAAATAGAGGAATATGAGTTTGTTCTGTAAGATTTTCACATAACTTTTCACGGAGAAAAAAACATTCCATCCTTTCTTCTTACAGGGAAACAAATGCGCAAATTATTTTTTCTCCTACATTAAATGCCATTGAATATGAGGATAATTATATTAACGAATAAATACGATTTTTTTCTACATTATTTGGATATTCTCTTCCAATTTTAGGAAATAGTAGTATTTTCTTGCTTACCTGGTAACATAGTAACATCTTTAATATAGTCATTTTGCAGGAAAATCTTCACGGCAAGACTTGGATCCGCACTATTCGAATACGGAAATCCATTCCTCGTGCATTATGCTATGTTTCTACCCGCTCTTATGGGACAAGCAAATTCTGAACAGCAAGCATATTGGATGAACAGAGCTTGGACCGGCGATGTTATAGGAACGTATGCCCAGGTGATACGCAAGGGAGAACATTCTTTTTAAACAAGATCGTCACAGATTCTAAAANGTTTCTCAAGTAAATTTAATCTTGCACTTCTGCCTTAGACTGAACTAGGCCATGGAACGTTTCTCAGGGGTTTGGAAACTACTGCAACGTACGATCCGGAAACTAAAGAGTTTGTTTTGAATAGTCCAACTTTGACATCCTACAAATGGTGGCCAGGCGGACGTAAGTATATTGCAATTGTTTAACATGATAATAATGTTGTTCACTAAAACAGTATGGTTTATTTACAATTAAAATTTTCAGTGGGTCACACTGCAAATCATGCAATAGTCGTTGCGCAATTATACACCCAGGGAGAATGTAGAGGAATTCACCCGTTTGTTGTACAATTAAGAGACGTGGAGACACATAAACCTTTAAAGGGTACGCAAATAAATGTCTTAATCGTTTGTAATTAATTATATATTATATCGTAATGTGTAAAAAAGAGAACAAACTGTTCATATTATCAAACAACAATTGTGAAATCAAACAATTTTTCTGTTTATAATCTACATCAAATTTGCTGAACAATGGATATAGTAAAGAGAAATTTAATCTGTATGTAATTCTTAGGCATTATGATTGGAGAAATTGGTACGAAATTGGGGATGAACGGCACTAACAATGGCTTTCTCGGATTTCGTGACTTTAGGATACCACGGGAGAATATGTTGATGAAGAATTCCAAGGTAAATTTTCATAAAATTGCTGTAAGAAGTGCAATATCATCTTGTGGTTGTGACCTAGGAAGGAAAATTATGTGCGCAATCTTTGTAAACAGAGCTGTTCATAAATCCTAATTGTCGATGAAGCAGATTGTAAAGTTGCATTTCCTGATATAGGTACTAGAAGATGGAACATACGTAAAATCTACAAATGATAAGTTAACCTATGGTACGATGGTATTCGTTCGAGTAATGTTGCTGCACGACCTCCTACACTATTTATCCAAAGCCGTTACGATTGCGGTTCGATACAGCGTAGTAAGACGTCAGGGACAATTAAATCCGGGGTATGTTCTGTTAAAAACAATCTCCAGTAACATCGACTGTTCTATATCTCTTTATTAAAAAATGTCTTCATTGGAAATGTTACTTTTCATTAAAATTAAATCTCTCCTCCTGATACCAAATAAGTATTTGTCTTTCTTTCTTTTTAGACAACCAGAGGTACAGATTCTCGATTACGTAACGCAACAATACAAAATCTTCCCTCATATTGCCACATGTTTCGCAATACTAGTTACTGGCAATTGGATTTTGGATATGTATCATACGGTACAAAGTCAATTGCGCCAGGCTGATTATGAAAAACTACCAGAGGTTGGTACCTTTATACCCTTTTGTAGTAATATACTTTTTGTCATATTTCTAGCTCTATTAATTTCTTTTGCAGTTGCATTCTTTGTCATGTTGCCTAAAAGCAGTTGTATCTGCAGATACAGCAGCTGGAATAGAGCAACTTCGGTTATCTTGTGGTGGACATGGATACATGACTGCCAGCAATCTGCCAACACTCTACGGATTAGCGACCGCAGTCTGTACTTACGAAGGGGAAAATACAGTCCTACTTTTGCAAACAGCTAGGTACCTCGTAAAATCATGGAAACAAGCTATGGATGGTGAACCACTGCCAGAATCTGTAGAGTATCTCAACGAAGCAGCAAAAGGAGTAAAACATTGTCGTTGGAGTAACGATTTGGAATGTCTGATTCATGCGTATTACGCGGTAGCCGCAGGGTATACTGTTTCCGAATACATTAAATATTGCTGAGTAATTACATAGATATTCATTAGAATGTTTACGATATTCTTATCATTTCGTAGATCTGTTCGTTTAGCAGCAGAACATTTGGATCGCAGAATACGTGATGGAGTTCCGATGGAGCAGGCGTGGAACCAAACGAGCATCGAACTAGCTCAGTGTGCGGAAGCTCACGCTCGAGTCATCATTGTAAAAACATTTGCGAAAGCTGTTAAACAGTTAAATTCGAAGTCTGAAGAATTTCGTCAAGTAATGCTTCAACTCTGCGAGCTGTATATCGTATATTGGGCTTTGAGGAACGTTGGTAATTTTCTTCGGGTGAGTATTGATTTTTTTCGAAACTAATCACAGAGGACGGCGAAAGAAAAGAAATTTATTACTATGTCTTGTAGGGTAATTTGAATTCAAGAGTGATTCATTTCCTTCTTTTTTTTTAGTTTTCTTCTATGCAGAAAGAGCATGTTCAGACACTTCATTCACGCATGGAATATTTGCTGACGGCAATCCGTCGAAATGCTGTAGGAATCGTTGACGGTTTCGATTTCGATGACCATATTCTTCGCTCGGCTTTGGGTGTTTACGATGGTAACGTTTACGAACGATTGTTCCAAGAAGCAATGAACAGCCCTCTGAACCATGAAACTGTGAACATGTCTTTTAAAAAATACTTACGGCCATTCGTTACGAGTAATTTATAGTGTAATCTTTCTGCATTTTGAAAGAAAATTGTAAATCGTGTTTATCTATATTGTATTAGGTCATCCCATAAGTTCGTGCCGACTTGTGTGTATACATTTCATGTGTGGATTTATAAACATACGGCGATAAGAGACCAATGCACTTGAGCTTAGTTGATCGAGAACAGGCTAGAGCAGATTTTCGTGGGTGTGAGATCGTAATATAATGAACACAGTGACTTCTAACAGTAAAAAATCATGAGTGAAATGCGTATCCATTTTCGACATCTCGTGTTATACGAATTTCGGAAAGGAAGTTCTGTAACAATTGCCACGAAGAGCATATGTGCTGTTTACGGAGAAAATGCGCTTCCATCTCGCACCTGTCGGAAGTGGTTCCAACGTTTTAGAGCTGGGAATTTCTGTTTAGAAGACGAGGAACGCTCCGGGCGTCCTCCTCAGACAGACGAAGATAAAATTCGGGATCTTGTTGAAAAATCAACAAGAAGAACAACGAGAGGGGGATTACGTTTTTTCATGAAACTGAAAGGTATGTAAACAATCTTAACATATATAACCGCTCGAAAAAACGGCACGAACTTGTGGGATGACCTAATATATCGTATGTGGTAATTGAACTTTGAATATTTTACAGTTTAATATTTTATAAATCCCAGATATAACACGATTGATCATTTAAAAATACAATTGTAACATTATATCATATTAGCAATATCAAAAGAATGTGTACGTGTTCATTTGCTCATTTTGCTGAGAGTTAGTATTTAACAAAAAAAGAGGAAGAACAAATGGGCAAATTCTTATGGGCTCTCGTTGTAAATATTTAATTTATATAATGGACCATCGCTGTAATAATTTCGAATGGACGTTTGATAAAGATTCTGCTTCTAAGAGAAACGTTTTAGAATTATGTGATCATTCTCGGATAAGATGTTTTAAATATGTTGTAAAAAATGACATGTTCCATATAGCTTTTTTAATTAGCAAAGTGATATTTTCAAGTGGACAAGTGTCTATCTTTCTCGTTAAACCTGTAACGCATCAAAGAAAATTACATTTTAAAATTGAAAGGTTCTCATACGGCACAGTGTTTATTTACAGAATAGGAGCGATGACATACATTATTGTTCGTTATACTAACATAGTGCAATTATTGTTAATTTCTGTTAATAATAACGTGTCTGGTTAACTTAAACGCCCACAATGGAAATAACGCGATTTATTCACGAATGAAATGTAATTTATGAGATTCATTGGTACCGCCGCGGTACCATGATCTACAATTTTGATCAATTCGTGTATGTATAGTACATCCAACGAGTATCAAATACGTGATATTTCGAAATAGAAATATATCAAGAACGTTAATTTATTTGCTATTTTTATGAGATATGATTATTGCTCATACAAGTAACGGAATTATGAAGGTAAATAGTCTAATGAATAAAATTACCAAAACAAATTCTTGGCCATTAATACTTGTTCATTTTGAAAGTCAGCAGATAATTAGCATTCGCTAGGCAATGGCTACATTTATCTTATTATCTTGTTCATTTGCACCGACTTGTTGGACATACTACGTGTAGATCATAGGTCCTAGGAACTTCATGGATGGACCGATAGAATCGTTATAATCATATATGTACGTAGACCAAAAATGTAAAACGGTGAAAAAGGAAAAACTATAATTTATTTTTTCACCGGCGAGCGATTATTTTTTTTTTTTCTAAAAACAAATACATATACATGTATATACTCTTGTATATGTGTGCCACTGACCACGAATATATATACACATATATGTAATATATATATTTCATGGATCTTCGAGGGCGATCCAGAGGGGGAGGAGCGGAGGTTAGACAATACGCATTCTTAAAAAATAATATTGTTAATTATCGTTATCATTAAATATTAGTTATATTCACTTTTAAAATTATTATTCATTTGTCCACCTGGCCTATGGGATTTTTGTCTAGTTTTAGACAGACTTCTCATTACTAGGATAGCATTTTTTTTTTTTTTTTACGGAATACATCCTCTTATAAAATAAGATCTCATTACAATTACATTTCTCGTCGCATAGAACTTAGACGGCGCATCTCAAGTATTAAATGAGCCGCGTGGAAATGCAACGCGCATTTCTTTTTACTTTCGTTCCTTTTGTTGTCTAGGGTTCTCGCGTCGAATATAATGTGTTCTTTCAATCGCGTCTAAATGCAAGCTTCTGTAAAGACATTTCTTCGTCATTCACGAACAGAATATTTTTTTTTTTTTTTTATTTAATAGATCATATATCAGTAAATGATATACAATAACAAATTTCTAATTTCCTTTTTCAATAAATTATATTTTATTTATAAATATTCACATTCGTGGAAGGAAGAAACTCAGAATTTTCGTTCATTAGAAAAACAACAGTTTCGCGTTTGCTCGCATCACCGCACGGAGGATTAATTACTATCTAACAAACAATCCTTTGTCTATGCTGCGTACGATTATTTTATTACAATAAAGATTACGATTCGATCTTCAGATTCCCTTTCGTCAGTGCCAGGAGAGGAGAAGAAATTCTCGAGAGAGAAAGGTCGAATAGAAAGAGTGGAGAGGATAAGGGGGATTAAGATGTTTCCAAATGGCGATGAAACGGAAATACGTATCTAAAAATTGGTAGAATCGGTTCGACGTGGGGAAACACGGATGGCATACTTACAACTTACTTATTTTCACTAATTTTGATAATCAAATTACCACGTTTTTATTAATATAACAAGGATAAATTCCCTTTCAAACGATTTTCCAGTTAAAGGCAAAGCATAAAATTTGTATATATATATACTGCACGATTGATTTTTAGGTACTGCGGTAGTATTCCACTAATCTTGGGAGAAATAGAAGAGAGAATTAATTTCCATTCTATTTATTGCAAGTAACTTACCCTAAACACAATTATTTTTTTTTGTTTCCAACACGTTATCGTATCGTAACTTTTCAGACAGCTTTCATGATTTTTACTTAGATATCGATATTTATTTGTGATCTCTGGCTTCTCACATAAACCTGTACATCGAACAACCGCTTACTTAGATAGTTCCGTCTTCCAAGTCGACCCTATCAATAACACTTATTCTGTTTTATTACTACCTGTTACAGTATCGTCGTGCGTGTAGAGACGTTTAGACACTTTATTATATAAATAAACTTAAAAAATAGCTTCCAACCATTTTACAAATCGATAAGATCGATTTAGAAGCAACGAGCGCCCATTTATTAAAATGCGCTGATCGATGGAATTATCAGATTTGTCTGAATGAAAAGATCGCGCGACACCCGAAAACATATCAAATCGACGTCGCAAGAAACAACCTCCATGATTTACGACGAACGTACGACTTTCATTCGTATTTTCGTTTTCTTATAGAAGCGATTCGAAGAAAATCGCCTGCAGAGGCATCGGCTATAAATACGTCGATTTAATTTAAACGCTTCGCCCGTTAACGTTCAATGGTCGTTTCGAGGTGAGACGGAACAAAGCGTAGGTCAGCAACGGATTACTACGAGAAGAAAACGTCCAGGGGAAAAAGTCGCCATGGCGAAAAAAGAAAATTACCAGAGCTATCGTAGGCAATTGGTGTTCCTTATGTAATTAGTACATGGCAGTATCGACGTGATATATTTTAGTTTTACACCGACGCATCGGACTTTATAAAAATTGGCGCCCGTGTTCCTCCTACGCAGGTAGAACACAGATTTATGGTCATCTTACCGCTTAAATGAAAACTTTCGCACGTTAGAAAATAGGATCCTAATAATTTTTTTATTTATTTACATGAGAAAATAGAAATTCCTCTGTGTCCGCTATTTCCTCTTTGTCCGCTACAAATTAATCTCTTTGATATTTTCAACACTTCTGTTGTCAGATTCTGCTTGTTGCTTCATTTTATATGTATTGGTCGATTCGGGCGATAATAAATGCAACGGCCAGTGTACGTAAAATTCATATTATTATTGCACAGGGTATAATAATGACATAACGTTATATATAAGATATTATCAAAGCTGTAACATCGTATATATAAGATTATTTTACCAAGTGTAGAAATTATTTGACATTCATGTTTATTCATCGGAAAGATTTAACGTCAATTAATATCGCGATCTAACAGGGCGGTAAAAGATAGCGCTAGATCCTACAAATTGTTATCATTCGAAAGTGGAGGGATACATGGTGGAACAACGTATTCTAAATGGCGCGATTAAGAATTCAGACTACTAACGCTATGTTCCAATAATAATAATAATAATAACAATAGTAGTAATAATAATAATAATAATAATAATCAAGTTACAATGATATCGATTAATTCGCTATTTCCTCAATAATTCTTTTTCTTTCTTTTCTTTTAACAATCCCCTTCTCTCAATCAGTAGCATAATCAAATATATCCTCTGGTTGACAATTTCATTCAATAAAATCATATGTAAAAATAGTCATTTTTAACGTTATAGTCTGACGATTAAAAAACATTGATTGCGTTCTACCTGGAAAGAGGCGAACGAGACGCCGAAAAAGTCTCAAATAACTGTGGAGAGACAGTTAACGATTCACAGGATCACCGGAAGTACGAAGGGGGAGGGGGGGGGGTAAATTAAAAGGAAAATGTACAGGAAAGTTAGGAGGTGGAGATAGGGGGAAGAAAGGGGAGTCGCTTGGTCCTACGTGAAAAAGTTAATAAATTATTACAACGTATTTCGCGATGCTGATCATCCCATAGGATAAATACCGCGGATGAAAATCCTTGGAACAAATAGATATACACTTGTACGTATGTGTGTGTCTGCGTGTGTACCTTTCGTTTTCATATCATTTTCTTTTTTTTTTTTTTTTTTTTACTTCGTTTCTCAATATGGCATACGCGTGTCTCTTTGTCTAGTCGGAGATGAAAATCGTGCGTGTACGCACGTATGTTCCTTTCAAGATCCGAAGGTATAAACGTCCTTGCGTACACGCAGGAAATTTAAACGTCTTTCTTTGTTTCTTCTTTTTTTGTCCATGGCAAATAGAATCTCTCTCGACTAGCAGAAGAAGCTTTTTCTCTCCTTAAGATATAAAATGTTTCTTAGTTTCCTTTTAAGGTGGAAGAAGGGAATGATCGTGAGGATACGTTGTGCTCAATTTATTGATAAAATGCGATCGATAAGTGAATCTCTTCTTTCACAATTGTCGTTCGTTTCGCTCTCACGGAAGATCGACCAATCGGTTGTGAAGAACGTCGTCGCTTAAGGTGGCTTAAAATGGCACGCCTTGTTTTTTTATCCATTAATCGTAAGTGCATGGCAATCGATACAACCGCGTTCGACGAAGACACCTACGCTTGGCGGCTTCGGCTTAACTCTTATCATGAAAGCCTAATGAAACGTGCGTTTATTAATGAAACAAATCCTCTGATTTTAAATTAGTATTCACACTACTGGTTTTTGGGAGTTCTCGTGAGTGAATCAATATTCTAAATAATTCACATGTTCGACGAATAAATATAATAAAGATCTCGAGATTAAGATTGGAACTATCATATGGAATTTTAAATCTAATTATTCACGGAGATATCGATTTATGTCAATAACTCAGAACTAAGTAATCGTCGTATATATTAGAGAAATATCTTATTTAGGAAAATATTGCGACTATATTTGTGCCATATGACGTTCAATGAAGAACTATATATGTATATTAGAAAAAACAGGAGAACGATTGAATTGCAAATCGATCTGACGTGGCCAAATATCGATATGTAAGATTAGGAGATAAATTGTAGGATTAATGTGATTTAACATACAAACATTTGAATACGTACCTAATTTAAATCAATCGATTTAATATGTGTTAAATTTCCTCTAAATTTTCTTTTAATTAATGGTTAGCGCTGTTTGCCTTCACCAAAATGCAAACACGTTATAGTCATTTATTATTACAAACAATCCATTTAACTTACTGGATTATCTATTTAATTATCCTACGACATATCTAGGTGTATTAATGGCTTTTAAAAAATTAAGAACCTTAAGTTATTTTTAACGTCTTTACCTATCACTTTCCCCAAATAGTCATCGCCTATTTCCTAATTTTTTATTTTCCTTACTATTATTATAATTCTATTACTCTCGATCTAGCGATTAAAATAAGTTACAGAATTTCTAAGACGGAAACAAACCTTAAAAAACAAGGACAATCTCGTATTTTATAGATTAGTTTTCCCTCTAGCGATTGTAATGGGCATTGCAATTCCATAGAACCGGACTCGAGAAACGGGAAATACGGCAATGGATCAAAGTCCTTGTGCGGTCATACTGTTAAAAACGTTTCTGCAAATCTGGAAAACGATCATTAAATAGAAAACAAGAAGAAAGTGGATGAAAAACAGAGAAGGGAGGGAAAAAACTAAGGGGAGAACAGCAGAGGAAAGGCTGATAAACGAGGTCGTGGTTCAAGGGATTGGCGTCGAAGAGAAATCACGGTGGCGCAACGATCCTTCTTCCTTTCCCTCCTTCCACCGGGCCAGAATGATTAACGACATACCAGCAGCGTTTATCGCCCACGAATTTTCGCGCTCTCAGTCCTGTACAGGGAGGCGTATACGTACGCCTGGATACGCATACGCTTTGAAATACACGTTGTGTAAATGCATCTGGAATTGGCGCGACCTTGCCGACGAGTACTCACGACGGGGCGGTTCATCAGTCATCGCCCTCTCTTTCTAGTTCTATCAGCACACGATAGTTACGGAAGAAAGACAAACATCCAACAATGAAACACCGACTTCGTACGAAAGTATAAAATAAGTTAGGTCAAAACCGTTCTACGATTCTACGTCTCTACGTTCTACTCTCGGAGGTGGACTAATGCTTAACCCAGGAGACTACTCGCAGCGCGAGGGGGCACACGAGTAGGAAAATAGAATGCTGTGGGGTTAAGGGAGGTTCCACCTCAGAAAGTGATCGGTTGAAAATGAAAAAAAAGACGGGCGCCTATGATAAAACGCGGATTATTATCGAAACGGAACAGATCATTAAGAGAATGAAGGCGCGTTTAGATGAAAGGAAACACAGGAGTATTGGGCAAATCTTTGATTGAAAGGTCAGAAAGAGATTAAGGTGGTTGGCTTGTCCCCGACGTGAAGGAAGTCTCTCTGTGGTCAGTGAACGAGGTGTTTCGCAAGATCCTCGTGGGAGATTCCGGATGTATCGTATCGTCGGCGGTGGCGCTTAATTCGGTTGAAGGACATCGTCTTTCTCAGCATGGTATCGTGGGACAAAACTGGGCGGTGCCAAAGCCAGATAAGCTTTGTCGCCTCAAGCGTAGAATTCTCGATTGTGATGCGGCGCACCGGGCTTAGGGAACGCCTGCGCCGCTGGTGATCTTCTTGGCTCATCCAGGGCGTACGAACCCTCGTCCTTCTTGCGCATCCTATACACGATGAACATTACCACCAGGATTGCGCAAAGCAGGCCAACTACCGCTCCACCAATCACCGCTGCAATAGGTGAATTTTGATTAGTATAGTATAATATTAAACGAATGAGTAAGTGACGCACTTATATTAATTTAATTAACAAATTATAATAGCTGTTTATATGAAAATATCTGTGTACAAAATTTACAAATAGACAAATAGTATTTTAATAAGTTCCTCGAATTTTAAGATTAGATACTCCAAACCTATTTATCTATTTCTTCTCTTCTGTTAACTTTCTCAAAATACTATTTTAATTGTCCTTTAGAGTTTATGATAGTCTTTATGATAGTAAATCTAGTTTTAACTGACTTTAAAGAGCGTCTCAAATCTAAAATATCTTAAGTAGCCGCACAAGCAGGATCAATTTATTATTCAGCGACGTTAAACCATTCAGGGTGTTAATTATGTAGGGCATTTATTATGCGTAGCTGCTGATAAGTTAACTTAACCCAGAATTTCGTCGGAATTACTGAGTCCTCCTGAATAAATACCGTTTTCATGGAATGTTGATCCGCGTATTGCTCTTACACTTCGAATTTAATATTGAGGCAACGCGTTAATAAATAATGCGACCCTTTCGACGAGTTTCGGTTCTGTAAACCCGGATTCTGATTTTCAAAGCGACTGCGTTTGGCGAACTCTGTCATAATTTAATCATTTCACTTGCGTACAGCAAAAATTTGAGAATGAAAAGCTCTGGATACATAATGCTAGCAATACAGCATGCATTTCTGTACTTATTTTACTTGGGAAGATTTGAAAGAAGCTTTAATTCAAATTTAAACATCATTTTTAAATCCAGTAGTTGTAAATTAAAATTCTTGCTACTTTATTTAATTAAAAATTATGGAGAAGAGTAATTTAATAGCTTATTAATATTAATATAATGTGTTTCGAAGTTATTTTCGAAATATCTACAACTTAAATCTCTTATTTAAATTTATACAGTTATTCAAATAAAAACTAGAAAGTAGTTAAAAAGCTGACGTTAAAACAATTTCTCAAGTTCTTAACCATGAATAATGTACGCTTATGTATTTCATTCTTGGCTGCTTACAATTGTAAAACCATTTACAAGAGCATGAGAAAGATAGACTTACCTGCCAGCACACCTGGCTGAGCGAAGAAAGAGCTGGCACGGTCCTCGTGTTTCGGGTTCATGATGTATACGTCGTGGTGGTCGTCGGTGCTTTCCGAGTCGTCCTCGACATCTAAGGGCTCGATTACATCGACCTCGTTGTCGGGTCGGTTTACGGGCTCGATGATCGTCTGCAATGGTACACCGCTTAATCAGTTTAATCCGTTTAATTCGGAGGCTCGCAAGGAGGTGTGTTTTCGAACAAATCTAATAACCCGCCTTAACGTCCACGCGTCTCGGTGGGCTTTCCCTTTGCGTAAAATTGGGGGAGGCAAGGTGTATCTTTTCATTGTTAAAGGGATCAATGAATGACAGTGTGGGTTATAGCGAACTGAATGTGTCGGATAGTATTTCACTAAACTAATTACAACAAAATGACACTTAAACCTGCTACGTTCTTTCAGTCATTTTCGTTATGTCTCGTTTCTCTATCGTCAACAGATTTCTTCAATTGTAAAAAAAAAAAAAAAGAAAAAAAATGATAGAATCGTTATTGATTTCATTTTACGCTAAAGCCTCCTTTAAAATATTAAAAGTTCTCTTATTCGTTGAAACAAGGTAAACCGAAATATAAAAGTCAAAGAATCGCATCAGAATAAAATATACTTCTTCGCATGATGAAATATTATATACTGTTTTAATTAATTACTTCTTATTTCATTTTTTGATAGCGTATGAAATCACCATTTGTAATATGATAAATCTGATAAGTTTAGAAAGATGGACGACGTAATAGTTTAGGAACTATAATAATAAATTAGAAGATTTTTAATCTTGCAAAGATACCTTGACAGGAGTTTGTAATTAATCATAAAAACTTCAGCCATATTCACCTGTTCCTTAGTTTTAACACTTGGTTCGTCGACGGAGTATGGTACTTTTGGTTGGTCTACCGGCCTTTGAGGAGGCGGTTCTATCCTGTTGTTGGTATTAAAATCTGTAAGAGAAAAGAGGAAACAGTAATTCGCTTCTTATATTACTGTTAAATATTCTGATCAAAAGACTTCAGGCAATTATCTTGCCAGTTAAATAAAAAGCAAGGGCAAGAAATTGCAACCGCATTCAATTATACCGTGGATGTTCATGTATTTACGGGAAATTTATTGACAAGCAAAATATATAAATGCAAAAACGTGTAAAATATCTAAAGTAATTGCACTAGTATTTGGTGAGCGAGGTAAATCTCTTTAATTTCTTTAAGAAGAATATAAGTTTGCATAAAAATCCGCATTGTAAACGTAACAATCGCAAAAGAAATACCCAATATGTGAGTAATAGAAAAATTGTTTGTCACTTTTTCCCCAGTACTTTTGATGGTCGAAGATGATCATTGGAACGATCGAGAGATTTGAATGGGAAAACGATAAAACGCGAAGCGTTTCCAGCTTGGCAATTTTGAAAAATGGAGACAAAAAAGAGGAAACGTTTCTGGGAATCGCGTGACGCGCAACGTTGGTGTGCCGCATACAATGCATTCCGCGAGCCACGATTTTATTGAAAAATTTTCAGCAAAATGGAAGGACGTGAACTCTTCGGTGCCGTCGATCTCCGGGTGGTGCTTTTCGATCGTCGATGGAATTCGCACGGATGAGTAGCTTTTTGAAAAAAGCCGGGATGATGCTCGATTGT
The DNA here is from genome assembly GCA_014737535.1 of Bombus cullumanus. NCBI lineage: Eukaryota > Metazoa > Arthropoda > Insecta > Hymenoptera > Apidae > Bombus > Bombus cullumanus. Next base: position 3,314,231 of record JACXIX010000046.1, on the reverse strand, counting down.
TTCGCAGCCCAAATACTCCAATATCCTTTTTTTTTTTTTTTTTTATTTGTCTCTAAACTGAAATACTCACAATGGAATGGTAATTACGTTCTAGTCTGATCTGAAGTTTATCGATATCGAATTTCTCGGAACTTTTGTGCAGAAGAATTAAAAAATAATTGTTTTACTTCTCCATATTTCTCGGAGTGACAATTCTATTAGAACAATTCTATTGGAGTGACTGCACTTCCTAATAACACCGAAGTTAATGATTAGTATCACACTTTTTTTTCAATGAAACTTTGATAGCTATATAATATCTACATTTTCGTTGTCTTGTTCTATCCTGAAGGATCAGAGCTAATAAATAGACTACAGATTTTTATGCGCCTATGGAAAATTAAAAAATGCAAATATATAGAATGCATATAACAAAATATATTATATGTAAATACAAAATATCCAAGGTATAATGTTTAACGAATGAAACAATGTTTTCTCTTTAAGTCTTATTCTTTTAGTTGTATTAATAAAATGATAAATTTGCGCAAATGTTCACAGCCGACTGACAAAGTAAGAAATAAATAAATAAAAAACATATTTACCGTGATCGTCGTCACCGTCTTCGTCGTCCGGTCCAAGGCCACTTCCGGATGCTTCAGTATCGTGACCTTCGCTGCCTCCTCGACCAGATCCCTCTAAAAATTCCTGGTCGTCCAAATAGATGTCGTCCGACGTGTTATACGTCGAACTTCCTCCCGCTGTCCTCTCTTTTTCGTTTTGATCCTTCTGCAATGAAAGGAACAAAATTCTTTACATTTCTATCTAGGTATCTTCCTGATAATTACAGAAGGAACTTAGAAAAATCTTATTTTATTTAATGTGCCACTAGTGTAAAACAATATTTTAAGAGTACATAAATTTGTTGTATAGGCAGAAGATTAAAGGATCACGAAGAAGGTGAAAACGAGAAAAACACAGGGGATCTGTGTTCTATAACGAAACCATATGGACAGCTTCGTTTCGTCTCTTTCCTGGACCCTTTTTATACTTGGACGACGCTCTTTGTGCCCCCAAATAGAATCCATTTCTGTAGACAAGCTCGTCTGTTCTGCTATCGAGTTTCCCTACGCAACGCCGATGTCGTGAAAACCCGATTTTGTTCTTCTTTACGTGGCTCTTTAACGTAGCATCGCGTCTAACAAGAAAAAGGTACAAAAAGGAACATGCCATTTTCGTATCCCATGCTTCAACCATTCGTATAACACGGCCTTATAGCAAGTTAAACAAGAGCTACTACTTAAAACTATTCCATCGGATATTTTTCTATTTTAATGATTTTTTCATATTAAACCCTAATTGGTACCATGAGTGAAAATTCATCGGAAAGAACTGCAAATTGAAAAGTCTCATATTATTCTTATAACGTACCATTCCACAAGTATCTTTTTCTCTAATTTTCCTGTATTTTATATTTGTCTGTGAATAAGCGACGTGTTTTGAAGAAAATGTAGCTTCCATTTTATTTCTAATTAAAAAGAAATAATTATAGTCTGACAGTGAGTGTGAAAATTCACCCACAGTTCCACCCATATTAGGACAACAATGAAACACATTACCACGATTAAGGCAAGTTAGAATTGTAATAATATGGCGATAATGGGGTATAATGAGATCGATATAAAATAAAACATTCCTGAACGCAATGATTAATAATAGTAAGTCTGAGGAGCACGTCAAGGAAACTTCAAGCGGTGGTTTCCGGTTACTCAACGGTAGTGGAATGCTACAGTGACGTGCAATAAAGTCCAGAATAATAAATGATGCGATTATCGTGATTGTTCCTTGATCGATTAGCGTAGTGTCTTCCATCTATTATTCATTTCAATCAAATATTTTCTCAACGAACTGAAATTAATTCACATAATAAGAAATTACATGATAAATTTTTATATTCAACCATTGTCTCCTAGCTAATAACAGAATTGAATTATATTTTCTTATTTATCTCAAAATAATAAGATGATAAGAAGTATAATCTTTTATTCGTCAGAATTACATTTGCATTTGACTTTGGGATTCGTGTTTTGTAAAACACATTGTGACTTTAGCACCCATTTTTAAAAGACCTCTTCGAATTTTTATCAGGCTATTCTCTTCCTCAACAATTTCGTATTAAAATACCTCGTTCCAGGTGGTAGAATACCATGTGGTATAAAAGTAACAAAATCAACAAAAATGGACTTACACCTTTTCCGTATGGTCTTCGATCGTTATTGATGAGCTCTTTCTCCTCTTTCCTTTCTAAGTAATCGAAATAGTCCACTGAATCGTAGTATCTCTTGGAAACAGTGACACAGCGGGGAACAATCGATTGAAAGAGATACACACAAGTGTGCATACAGAGTGCAACGTTTACATACACGTTGTACAATGAAATAGGAACGAGCATTCAACCAAACTCTCGAATTCCGAAATTTCGAACGTTACTAAAAGAAACTAATCACAGCCGCTGCAAAGCAGCCATCTGGTACGTCCGTGTTTACATAGACCGGCCGTTCAGCTACTGAAAAGAGCATTTGTTGAATGCAGCGGAGTATTATAACATGCGTTCGATCGTACAATAGATCTCCCACCGAGAAGTTATTCGTTTATTGGTCATTTTAATCCGAACATCGCGTTCGGTTGAACCGAGGGGTTCGCGCGTTTTTATTTTATTACAATCCACAATTTCGTTATTATAGAAATTGACAATTACTTGATCGATGATATAATCTATATTAGTTTCTATTACTTTCCCATTTTTTCCATTACCTTTCATCATTTTTTAAAATAAATATTTATATCTCGCTTATCGTAGAAAGCATATTTGTAGGTTAAGAAATTATAAAATTGTACGATTATATAAATGGTAGATAACAGAGAGCGAAATTGTGCAATGATACAAAGTACAAAAACTTTCGGTTTCAGTATTCGTGAATAATTTCAATTTTATAGCGACCACCTTTTTACTTTCTTAACTGAAAATATCTTGGATTTCGCCATAGTCGTGACAAACCGATCTGGTAGCGTTGACTGAAAGAAGGGCGAACATGAAATTCCTGGAAGATTTAATAATTCCCCGAAGTATGTAATAATCGCGCAGACTGTTTTGACGGTGGAAAGTAAGCAAAATAAATGATGAAAAAGAGAAACTGTTATAAACAAAATTATATGCTGCTTGAGAGTATGAACATTAAAAAAATTATTGGGTGGATACGTATAATAATCATTTTAAAGATATTCATCTGAACTTTACTTTTGAACGATTGCTACTTTATTAAATTTTGAATTATTCTATATTACGTAGAATTAAATCGAGCATCCACAATGCAGAAATATCCAGAATCACTATACGAATACTGTAAAATTAAAATCGATAACGAAATATATTAATCCTTTCCACGAATGATTTCATATGCATAGGTGCGATTTTAAAAGCGACAATTCAGTGAACAGATCAAACTGCTCTCTTATATAATAATTTACTAATTAACAGTACTAATGAATTTTGAAATTACAATGTCTAAGTTATACACGATTTTCTATACTTTTACATCAAACAGAATATGTAGCTTGTAATTTGTAAAAATTACCTGTAAAATTTGATTCGTTTCTTTCACTACCATTTCTTATTACTAGACATTATACAAGTGAATTCAGTAGTATTGGTAACTTCTAGCTGGTAGCTCGTGAAATTTCATTAATATTCAATTTCAGCATTTAATAATATTAAATCATTATTATCGCATATTATCAAATATGTAAGAGGGCGTTTTGATGGTAGAATCTACTGAAAGAATGTTCTAGTATAACCTCGGACCACAATTCCCATACACTAACCTGAGATTATTTTACAGAATCTGAAACCAACCAATCGAAATACTTGTCTACCATTATATCAATCACAGTATCACCAAGTATCGACACTTATTGTTAGGGTTGCACAAAGTTGCAAGAGCAATGTCCGCGACCGATGCACCGGGTGCAGGCGATTGTGCGTACGGATACATCGGCGAGCGTGTCCCTCGCAGCTGATCGATAACACGAAATTCTTCCTCGACCTGGGCCAGCTACTCACCACGTCGAAACAATGATACGTAACTGTTCGGTTTAGCCTGTTCCTGGGGGACACACGGTTGATTTTCAGTGTGTTTCGCTGGCGATATTTCACGTAGTCTGGCCTCACGCACAGATCCGCTTTCTCTTCCACTTTTTTCGCCCGCTGCCTGCGGAAGAAACGCAAGAATTGCGCGGGCGCGCGATGTTATCGACCTCTTTCGCGCATTCTACCGCATTACGCGTTTTTTTTTTTTACTTTCTATTTCCTTTATTTTTTCCCCTCGTTTATCTTATTGTCGCGGCTGGAAAAGCGAACAACGCGGCTACGTTTGCATGCAAATGACTAAAGGCTAAGGTCAAGGCTCTCGAGATCCACTTGTCCCGCCTTTTTTTTACACGATTTTCGCGGCAAACGTAATTAATAAGTTTTGATGAGAACCAATCTTAGTCGGAATCAACAAAGGGCTACAAGCTTACTTACAAGACTGTAGATGGAGGTGGTGACGAGTGTCCTCGATTTTAACGTTGGGAATCGAGCGGTTTTTGGCAGATAAGACACGATACGCTTTTGAGGCAAGTGGTGACTGCACTGACGTAGTACGGGCTCGGGCCTGTAGACGGCACTGCTCCAGGCTACGCTATATAGCTCCTTTACACGTATAAAACGGGAGGACCTGGCCAGGACCGTACCACCAGATATACCCTACTTTTATTCGAATTTTTTACCCCGCTTGATGGTCAATACGGTAGTGCCATCTAAACTGGTCCTTGCTAACCCCTCCAGTTTTTGGAAGTGATTTGGTAAAGCGAGTCTTTGGTGTCGGATATTATATAAAGCAAACAAATTTGTCAGATACTTGTATCTCACTTGACAAGTAATACACAAGGAAGATATTAGAAATTTCCTAAAACCTTTCTTGATAACTAACTAGGTAAAGTTCCAACGTGATCAATTAACTTGACTCTACTCTAGTTGATACTTAATTATGAATATAAAATTGTTTAAAGAATAAATCATTTGGAATATACTAAGAATACACTCTAAATCTTCTATATTGCATTTTATTTCCAACCGTTAATGTATTTTTATTTTTTACCTCCTTTTTATCTCTTTGTGCAGACTCAGACGCTGAAGGATTGTCAAAGTCGATACATGATAGAGTTCGAGATATACGGTAAGTCGCACGATAAGGTGATCCGTTCGATATTCGTTCGTTGTAGGACTGTAGGATATTGAAATCCACCTGTTCGGTCAGAGCGCGCAACTACACGTACTCTACGTATCTACATGTGTCGTGCTCCCACAGCCAGTACCGCGTATTTGAATAGAATCGGAATCTTTCATATTGAATCCGCATTCGTGGATCTTAACTCGTCATGTGCAGTTTCCTTAGAAATTCGTTCGTATATAGTAGATATATATACATTGCTCGGCTTCAGTCACGCTCTCACGTCTGCTTTGTTTTACATAGTTTACATACGGAGAAGATAACACCGGATGTTTGAAAGACGACAAGGCGATGAATTTCCGGCGAGACAGATACCGTACAACGAAATAAATCAAACATCCCACAACTATGCAATTCCTGCATTGGTAGGAGTGAGGTGGACCAAGTAATAGAAAATATACGAAAAACATAACCTCCACCTTCAATTTTTCGAGGTGAAAGCAAAATCAATTATTGCTCGAGCACAGAAAAATTGCCGGTCGATCAAGTCAGTCGACAGCTGTTGGTGAATGGAAACTCAAATTGCGACCACTATTTCCCAATAATCGATGTGTCGAAAGCAAAACACGCGGGCTTTATGCGCAAAGCGTGAATACGGTGAGGATAATTGCAAACGCGTTCTTTCTAACCTTAAAATATTCGATCGTTAATTGAGACACCTTTTATGAATATTTTGAAGTTTCATTAGCACTGTAATAACGTTTGTTTGTCATTATTATATTGGGAAATTTTGAAACATGTCTGAGGTTATACAGTCGGGGAGAAAAATAAGTGAACACGTAGTGGAAGTATACTTTGGTATATAACTTACTTTGGTATAATTCATACTTACCTCCACTACTAGTGCCTGTTCACGTATTTTTATCCTCGATTGTAGAAGAAAGAAATGACAAAGACAGAAAGTGAGAAAAAAGATAGAAACTAAGAAAATAGAAATTACAAAATATTTAGTACAGGCTTCACAGAGATCACAACTATATTTCATATTTGTATTTCATTTTAGATTAACCTCATAATGTTAAAAACATTGAAGAAACGCAACAACGTATTTTTAAAATGTAACAATAAGATTCAAACATTAATAACCATGGAATTTCTGCAACAAGAGAATATTTAAACCGGGCGATTGCCGATGAAGTTGGTTTACCCGGGGAAAGCAGAAGACTTGTTCGTACTTGCAGAGGAGTGTCTGGCGTGCTTCTCCAGCCGAACTTCCTGGACGAAATTTCAACCGATTAGATTTCGTTCGGTTCTGGTACGAGAGAGATCGAATCTCCGGCAAAGGGAGCAGAAACGGTTCATTAGGTGCGTAACAGAGCAAATACATACTTCGAGAAGAACATGGAAGACAAAGTGTACCTGGGTAAATGAGAAAATAAGTGCGTTCGCAAAGAAGGAAGGAAGAGGCTTTAGTTCAAAGTGGTAGCTTGCTTTCGAATTTTGTTTTACGCTTGATAGATTGTGTCTGAATCGTATCACCGGAAAATTTGGCGGTAAGTTGTGCTTGGCGTTGTTGTCTCTTTCAGCTGAATTCTATAGCTATCCTTTTTGTCTCGTTTGATATGTTTGTACGAATATGCTGCGTTTGAAACTTTAAAGTCACTGTTTTCCTCTATTCTGTCTTTTAGATTTTCAATTTTTATTTCATTCAGAAATATTCGTAAACGGACAAAGTATGTACATACATCAACCCGTAACTTCTTTCAACATATTCCTATGCATGGTAAATTCTATCCCTTCAGCAATGAAAGAAGTCGATTTACTTTCTTCCGATTGGATCTTTGTAAGTATGTATATGTATATTATATGTGTGCTTGTATCAGGATAAAGCTGCCCTTAAAATCTCATTTCCATGAAACTCGAACAGAAATTCTAATATCCTTTTTAATAAATACAAAACTACTATTACTATATATTTCAACCAAAGCAAATATCAATCAGAATTTACGATGGTGTCAGAACCTTTTTTATTTCATCAAGATGTAATTGCGTTCGTTATCCATCGTTGGCTTTTACTCGTAGTAGTGTCGCTTTCATAGGAACACTTAACACGCGGTTCATTGTTTCTCCATGACATTAAAATCGCTCGACTGAACCAGTCGATTCAATTAACAACGGACGATAACGAGAGGTGTGGAATTTGTTTGCTGCTTTTTCTATCGGGTTTCACTTTCCCAATTCCGAATACAGTTTCCGGTTGAACAAATCGGTGGAAACGCGCGAAACAACCACATAGATTATCGTTTCGCGCCTCGACATGTCGGTAAAGTAAGGTGTCAAATGCACAACACACGACCATCGACACTACCGCCCCCTCCCCTATTGGTTGTAACCGAGAATAAAGACGCCATCATTCCCATTCCACGGAATTAGCTGGTTCAGCATGAAATACAATTTCGTGTTGGTTAATTTCGGTGCTGCTTTGAATCGGGTATCACAACGTTTAACGATTCGTCAAGTGTAACTACTGTGTAACTTATTAGACTTGCTTCTATGTGCGCGAATACACCCGATGTGAATAATGCATTTGTTTGTAACGGTAAATAACAGCCAGCAACGGTGACGAGGTTAGTAACAAATGGTATAAATGACATTAATGGAATTTTTGTCATATTTTGCAGATTGTCGTTTAACTATTTTCGTACAATAAACGAATTATATACATTGCACACATATTATGTTATACATACTATAGATACAAATGTAGCATATGTATATGCTATGTGGATATTATATTTATATATGTGTTATATGTGTATATATGTGTATATATGTGTCCTAGAGACAATTGCAAAACTTATAAATATAAGAGAAACGCACATCAAATTCTTATTTCTCTGTTGTATTTCATAAACTAGGACGTAGATTAAGAAAGTAAATAAAACGATCAATATTCTATTGTAAAAATCATTTCCGTTAAAAAGAGCATAACGTTTCGTAGCTAGTAACCTCAGAATATCATTTTAGGGTTAGGTATGTTCTCGATCAGTGTTATATTTACGACGAGAAACAGTTGGTACCGATTAATTAGATTTTCTATCCCCTGTAAATCTCCAACACGTACAATTTTTTATGTAATTTGTTTGTGAAACCAAATTTTGTAGTCTAAACATTAAACTTTCCTTTCTAATCTTTTTCGTCTGGTTATACTTTTTAGCTAATTGAGCATCGGATCAGCTAAATTTTATGTCATACTTCTAAAAATATATGTTTTGCAAAAACAATAGCAAATAATTAATCGTTCTCGTTACGCATCTTTTCAGGTTAGGAACGATTCATCAATTCGAAAAATATCCAAGGAACCGCGATGCTCGATTAAATTTCACATCGTAATTAGAGGGATTTGTACTTGACATGACCGCGGAATATTTTGACGGCGAAAAGCTATGTTCTGTTGACAGATCGTGAAAACCGTCGCTCTTTTTTTGCGAATCCTGCCCGTGAAAATCGAACATGGCTAGGCAACCTTTGTCACTGGACGTCCGGCTGGCATCAAAGGACGCCGCAGAAATAATTCAAGTATAAATGAAAAGAGGGCGAGAGGGAAGAAAGATCAGGGGTTGTCGTCGACAAAGAGCCGGTCGACAGAGATAGATGGATGACGGAACGGAGATCGATATAGGGGTCATCAACTGCGGTGTGAAAAAGGATGCGCTCTAACAATGAGAATTAGAAATCGAATTCGCAGTAGAGAAGGAGATATATTGCATAGCATAGAGATACAATATAATATGTAATATCCGTACGATGCTGTTCAAACATCCATCTTTTATTTAATGAGAGGCTAGTTTAACGTTTTTAATGAAAAAAGTACGAATTAGAGGATTTATTCCTCTTTAATATTTAATTGGTATATATAGTTATAAAGAATAAGTTGGGTTATTGTTAAAATTGGGTATTTAAAAAAATTGTTAAATTGAATTAACTTTTAAACGATGTGAAAAAAGGGAATATTAAAAATCATGCAAAGTTAGATTTATGCAGTCTACCTAGAAATATTTTTATGCAGGCACATTGTAAAGCTTGCCAATAAAAGACAGCTATAATTCGCAGTAGAGAAAGAGATATATTGCATAGCATAGAGATACAATATAATATGTAATATCCGTACGATGCTGTTCAAACATCCATCTTTTATTTAATGAGAGGCTAGTTTAACGTTTTTAATGAAAAAAGTACGAATTAGAGGATTTATTCCTCTTTAATATTTAATTGGTATATATAGTTATAAAGAATAAGTTGGATTATTGTTAAAATTGGGTATTTAAAAAAATTGTTAAATTGAATTAACTTTTAAACGATGTGAAAAAATGTAATATTAAAAATCATGCAAAGTTAGATTTATGCAGTCTACCTAGAAATATTTTTATGCAGGCACATTGTAAAGCTTGCCAATAAAAGACAGGTATAATTTGGTGTATGGTACATTCAATCTACATATGTACATGTATATTCGTTATAAAGGCATATATTGTTTATTTTATTGATATGTCGAGGATAACGTTGGAATTTTGGGCGTCTGACGAATCTTCACTCGAATTGACCATCGTGATTATGTATTCTAGCTGATCGTTATTGGTACCGATGTGATGAGTAAAAGAGGTTACAGGTAATAACGGCAATCGGACAAACGAGATGTCGATGACCATGAATTTAGGTTCGATAACGAACCCACGGCCACGGGAAGACGAATCCGATGTCATACACGATCCGGGTGTGACTCAACGTACGAGTCATACTCCTCACAACTAACTCAATAACTAACTGAGCAACTCAATCAGCAATTCGCTCAGAGACTAACTAACTCGTAACCCAAATGAAACTGCCCTTATATAGTCCTTTTCCCACTCCTCGGGTCAATCTTTGTTTTTAAGGAGAGCTGCACAATTATTTCGTACTTCCGTTATTTCACGTCTCTCCCGTGACCGTGGTTACGTTCGGTGACTCATTATGTCACATCGAGCCCAAGCCCATCGTCATAAACCTTAAGTAGCCATCTAGTCTTTCCCAAACGTTCCAAAAGAAAGGCCCCGATGGTCTTTCATCTCCGACAGATTGTTATAAATATCGTAACCCTTCGTTACCGATATTAACGATAGAACGTTTATTAAATTGCAATGATGATATTTTAATAAATTTTGTATGATCGGTTTTTAACATTTTTTAAATAACCATTGATAATTTGATAGAAGCGTAATACTAAGAGCCACGCTAAAGGATTTGCAACCGTGTACAACGTTTCAAAGGATACTTGCTGATTTATCTGGTAATTTCAGCGGTGATATGACCTTCACGAACCGCTGAGACACGCTAGATATTCGAGATCGAAATGTCGGGAAGCTGACACGGAAACTGAGTGAAGATTAAGATATCTACACGCAAGAAGAAGGAAATTGGTCGCGGAGAAGGCGAGATGAAAATTTTCGACGGGACAAAACAAACGAAAATATCACCGGAGACATTGTGGAACCGCGGGATAGGTATCCTTGAATAAAGAAAAAATATAAAAGAAAGGAAAACAAGACGATAAAAGATAATAAAAGACGGCGACAGAAGTAAACGGAGCGGAGAAGAAGTCTAGGGAAACCAAAATCCTCCAGGAAATGGAAAAATCAAGAAAAATCAGCTGGCTCTGAACACTTGCCGAGACTGTGAACTTTAAAAGGAGGAAACTGCGGAGACAGGAAGCGACTGCTGCTTGGAAAAATCCAGCTGCACTCTGGAGATTAAGGAAAGGGGCTGCGAAGTCGAAAGATTGGGTGTAACGGGTGGAAGAAGAAATTAAGGGGAGAACAAACCCAGATGGAACTTTATATAATAGAGGAAGGACAGGGAGATCATTTTATTGTTAGAGACAGAATATGTTAATACACGATACTTTGTGATAAGTTGAATATAAATTTTAGAAACGAGGAAGTTCCAGCTCTGAAATAAAATAAATATCTACTATTAAAGACGGAAGCAATTTATTGGTTATCTTAAAAGAAGTAAAATATCTGTGTATCTACTATTAAGAAAAAGAATTCTAAAACGACTTGAATTTTTATAATACATACATTGGACGCAATATTCTTAAAGAGAAGAAATAATTGTTCTGTGACAACAAAGAAGACGAATTTCAATATTTCAACAACTGTGAGGTATTTCCTTGTTAACTATTTTAGAAGAATTGGAGTTATTCGTACTATGAAACAAGGCAGAACGAACCCGAATGTTTGCAATGCATTGGATGCAGTATCTTAAGAAAAAAAAAGAAGAAATAATTCTAACAAAGAAGAAGAAGAGGAATTTTAATATTACAAAATATACTAAACGCTACCAAAATTAATTTTCATTACGATTCGCAAATTGCGCAAATTTCATTCTAATCGGTCGATTCTAAAACACTCGATTAATTTTGCCGGTCGCTTAAGCCGAACAGACCGGCATTATTCTCGCGTACTTTCTGCGTACAGATATCCTCTGGAAAATATAACAAAACAATTCCAGAAGCACGCCATAAACTTGCTCCTATTGTGTCCCGGGCAAAGAGAAGAGGTGTGGCGCTTTTCGACGCTCAGGAATACCAGGGATGCGTGAATGAACAAAGAGAAGAGCCAGGAAGAGAAGTTGGAAGAGCAAGGAGCAAACGAAAGCCCGGGGGAATCCAGAAAATCCGCGTCGAATGCCCTAGGAGCCGCAGAGGAGACTGCGTTCTAAAAAAAAAAAAAAAGGAAAACAAGAAGAGAAAAAAGAAGAAGAGAAAAAGGGGGACAGGGAATGGAAAGGTGTAATAGTTGGCAGGAAGGAAAAAGAAACGCGTACAGTAAGAGGAAAAAAAAGCAAACAGACCGCGTGAAACGCGTCAGACTAGACTCTCGCAATCGCGGTCCACTTTGCTAACGAGCTTCTGGAGATGCGTCGAAACGCATAAAGCGCGGACACACCGCGTGTCTCGGCAATTATCGCGATAATTATACCGCTGTTACAATGCAACAGACCGGCTGGCTGCGACGCTTTGCCCGAGGACAAAAAAGGATAACAGTAGTTTGAAGCTGACATGTTTTAATCTTCAGTAATGGACGGTTGGATGGGACTGGAATGGCAATTCGGTGGCGAAATGTTAGCCGAGATAAGGAACAGTAGGTGATCTTGATTTGATAGCGACTGACGCGAGAAATACCAGGGGAACAGAGCGTGAAGAATAATTGTTTTTCGAGAACTGAAAATGAGGGTTCCTCTTGAGAAATTGGGGTGCAGTTGAGGGTGAAAAGCTATTTTCCGTTGAAGTCGAAGATTTATGGAATATTCAGGTGGATTTGATGGTAGAGAATTATCTTTCTAAAGATTGGTGATTTATTGGAAATGTAGAAATGACAAAGTCGATAATGAAGAATTTTTTTCTTCTATACGGCCGATTATAATTAAAGATTGTATAATTACATAAGAGATTAATGTAAAGGATTGTTCAAAAGTAATAATTCAAGACGTGATATTACAATTACAAACGTATTCAAAGTTACTTAATTAATATGATTCTCTTTCTTTCGTCGGAGAATACCAATCACCAGCTGAATCCTCCACCAAGATGATTCCAGTGTTATTGTAGACGTCACAGACTTGCATCAAAGGTTTCCAGTCGACAGACAGCCCCTAAAGATCATTCAAGACCTCTGCAACTAAAGCCATATGAAGCTAGCAGGTACAAAGACTCTTTCAAGTAGAAGCAGCTCTCTCAACGTTCTACCATATTTAAAGTTTTCTATTTCATTAGTTAATTTCATCAAGCACCTGAAGGTTTCATCAAGGACTTCCTCTAGCCTTATCAAAGATTTTTTCGAGGACTCTCAGAGCATATTGGCTTCCCTTCGGTTCTAACTGCCAAAGATCCTCAGATGCAAGCCAGGCTCTGCTTAACTCAAAGGGTTTTCTACGATTTCCCAAAGGGACGTTACACACACCTGGAAGCTTCCTATCGACCTTGACTGGAAGGATTTATTTCGAATTCACCGGTTAAAACGTTTATACGCTTCCTTGAAGATCGTGTGTCGAGAGGCCGAGATTTTTCTTGCAGACGAGGGACATTAGCCAGCTAAACATTAAGGGGAATTACGCTAATGAATATCTAACCAGAAACCCCAACGTTAAAGGGAATTATGCTAATGAGCCTGGAGAGACACAGAGGGGGATGAGGGAAAGGGAGACGCCTGTGTGCGTCTTGTTGCATTATCCACGAGATATTCGGAAGAGGAACGGAGACTTAATTCGAGAGAAATGCTGGAAGAAATGAGAGAAGGAAGAGGAAGATCCCCAACTCGACTCGAGTTTTCATCTTTTGGTTTCGTAGACTGTTTCCTTCATTTATTATGGCTGCTGGGCACTCTGCTTGCATGCAGTCTTCATAAATTTTGGTAAGTTGTTGGAATGCAATTTTGTTTCTTCTGTAAGTAAATTTGATTTGCATTGTAAATTTGTTTTATGTACTTGTGCTGTTTTCGGGAATACTTAAGGAATGAATGGTTGGAGCTCTGAGGATGTTTTAATGACCCCTTTAATTATTCTCAAATTTTATTGTTTCTATTCATGTGCTTTGTTAATCCTCAAAATTTCAATTTAGATTTACTGATATCTAACTTGCTCCGATATTCGATTTTTAATTTGGAAAATAGGTTAACCAATGCTAGTATGATGCAATTAAATAAAATTTCTTATCAGATGGAAAATTTATAACCGTAATCAACGATTCTTCTATATTTTCCCCAGGTATAAACGTTTTCACAAAATACGATTTGGTTGAAAATTACTCGAAGAACGTGGATCAACATAAAAAAATTAAGAAGGGAAAAGAAACGAATTATACGATTTATATCGTTAGGAAGTAAGGCTCGAAGGGAGGTCTCTGACTGAGAGCTGTGAAGGATGTGCAAGGTAGTTCGGAGAGAAAGGGTCGTCGATTCACGTCAAGTATAGCGAATGGATCCTTTTTTACGCGTGGCCGCCAGCAATGTGGGGAAATATTTGCCTAATTCATCGCTTAGCATGCAGAGAAGCAGAGTTGGCCAGGGTGAACTTTCTTTGCGGCTCGATTCCGCTTTTTTCCCCTCAACCCCTTCCCAGTCAATTTCTCTTTTCGTCCCCCTTTTTTGAGGGATCTAGATTCTTTGACATACGGGGTAGATATTAGGGCGAGGGTGGAATTAATTTGGTAACTTTTTGCATGACTTTTGCATCCCTTTTCGCTCGCCAGGTTATGGATTTCTTGTTGAAGAACGATGACTGAAACCTGCCGCGTTCTTTCCGTTATTTTCCACCCAATTGTATACTTCTAACGTTAAAAAATATCGAATTTCAACAACACTGAAGTATAAAAATTCGAGGATCGCAGTAGATTTCGCGTTTTAACGTGAACGTTGTACGTTAAACTAATATTTAATACAAAATTATTTAATACAAATTGGTTGGACCATGTATATATGTCGGGTTCTCATTAGAATTTAGGGCGCGTAACAATTCTTCATTTGAATTAGCCATCGTTTTACAAAGCAGAGATTATATTTACACGCATATACAAGACTTTTACAAAGTTTAACGAATATTGAGTTTAACGAATAATAAGTTTAATGAACGCTATTAACAATGTTCTTGGGTTCAAACGAATCCACGGTCAACGGGATAACTCTTTACTAAGCGTAGAATAATTTTAGGCACAAAATACGATTGCTGAGACGCTCGGTGAAAAACTGCTCGATGTGTCACTCTCCAAGGCGATCGCACGAATAACAGGCTGATGGAAATTTTCCTCGCTGTACGAATGCATTTGTTTGTTATATACTCGTTCGAAGCATCGAGAAAGTTCCAATCGCCGTTGCTAAGCAGTTTCTGCCTGGAGTTTGATTATTAATACAACGTGTGTCCCATTATATCGACACCTCCGAGGTAAAATCCCACGTGGCTAGGCCCGTTCTTGAGGCCGTATGCCGTCACAACCACATTCCTAGGGAGAACCATACAACCACTTCACACCTCCGTCAGGCAAAACGTCCATCCCGTGACCGTGGCTACGTTCGGCGACCAGTTGTCACCTCGAGCCCAATCTCGCTATCACAAATCTCGAACAATTACAATCAGATTGAATGACAACAATTGCTTAATTACGGCTATGATAGAATCTAGGCTAAAGTATTAGAGGATTTTCCCAAAATTTCAAGGGAAATGCTTCGGTTTTCCTTTCATCTCCGACATAATTTAAGATGGCTATCTCAATTTTGAAGCTCTTATTTTTAAATGATTTCGAAGTGTATAACGTATAAATGTACAGACACACATGTGTGTAACAGTAAGTTTCCTCTTGGCTTCTTTTCTCGTAAAAAATTGTGATTTTCTTGATGAAGAGTGGAAAGTTGGTTGAGGAAGCGAGTAGAGGGTGTAAATCTTGGGGGTTCGTGACACGACACGAAAGTGTTCGTTGGATATCATAAATTTCATGGTTTCTTAGATGGCACCATGGGGTAATGGGAATCTTTTGATGAAAGTTCAATCCCCGGCGTGCGGCTGGGAATGCAATAATAATGCGGAACCGAGTTTCATCGGTGAATGCATACCGGAGTTTGTTTTGGGAATATTCGCGAACGAAGTGGAAAGAATTTTTAATTATTCTTAGAATTCCCTGCAGTTTCGCTCATGTTTCTAGCGAAAAATATTTCCGAAATATTTGAAAACGTAAGTGTAGTCTTAGGTATTTCTAGAAAGATATTCTTTTAGTTTGCTTATAGTTATATCGTATTGTAATAAATGTCAATTTCATTTACATATATCAATAATTTCAATTTTAGTTTAAACTTCATTTACATATCGATAATATCAATTGTAATTTCGATTTCATTTATATTTGAATAATTTCGAGATACATACACGAAATTATACATCTCTTACTGTTCCCATTCTTCAAATATTTGCAAATAAAAATATCAAATTTCTAAAAAAACATGTTCCATATTCATATATATATATATATATTCCTACAATTTTGAAACAATTATTCTCTTCTAATTTGTTCTACTTTCTCAAAACCGTGACGATTCTGCAACTCGAAATTCCCATAAATGGCGAATAAATAATTCAACAGGCAAATAGCAATAATCGGAACAAATACGTCCGCTTTAAAATGCCATTAAATTTACATTTCGACTCTTCGTACAATATTCTAACGAACGTAACAATGCAAATATTGCAACGATTCGGAACGTGCTGCTTGTATTTTCGTTAACATAATTTCCGCGAGGCGGAGATCTTTCAAGGTTTTATCGTCCAGCGTAATTTATCATGAAAATGCGACTATGAAATATTTATATTTCGGCAAGCCAAAACTGCGAGTCAGTTGTCTTCACCCTCGTTGATGAATTATTAATGATGTGTGCGCTTTTAATTAATTTTAATCCGATCGAACGAAGGCGAATCGATAACGATAATTTATGAAGGTTATTAAAGGGACTCGTAGGCGAATTGTTTTTCAATTCGGCGATACGAATTAATCGAATCAATTATAGTCGGGCTATGGGTAGAATTTTACCTGTATATGTTTAATTTGTTTAATTCATCGTCGAAGAAACGCCGGAATGCAAAGTGTAATGGGACAAACGGGGTCGCTATAATTTCACAAAAACAGATCTGTTCCGTAGAAAATTTATTAAAAGGATTTTCATATTTCACAAGGTAAAACTGATAATCTTAACATACTGGCTGCAATTTCGATTCGTAACGGAAGGCAATTAGCATTTTACCAAATGTACGCGTCGTTCTGTATGTTGAATAGATTCGCGAGTTTTTTTTACGAAAAACAGGTTATTTGTATCGATCGTGGTATCTCAATTTCCTCGATGAAATGAATTCGACAATTGGAAAAAGAAAAAGAAAGTATAAGCGAACAAGTAAGCTATTTCAACGATTCCCAGGATTGATTTTGCAAGAAGTAATTTTTGCAGCAGGTTATTCTAAATAAATAAATCTGTCATTTAATAAAATGGGACGAGAAGGCAGACCGGTTATTTCAACAACTTCCACAATTAAATAATATTGCAATTCTTTTAATGAAATAAATTTGTCAATCTTAAACAAGAAGCAACAAAAAGTCTGACTAACGATTTTGACAACTTCTACAATTGATTTTGCAGGGTATATTATTGCAATTTCTTCAATGAAATAAATTTGTCAATCTATAGAGAGAGAGAGAGAGAGAGCGAGAGAACAAAGGGACAAGCCAATTACTATTTTACCAATTTTCACAATTGATCAATTTCTTCGATGAAATAAACTCGTCAACATAAAAAAGGAAAATAGCAAAAGGGCAAACCAGTTATTTCAACAACTTCCGCAATTCCCCTCGGTTACCAAACGTGACTGTACGCTAATTCCCATCGTCTGAAGGCCTGGCTGCCCTTCAGAATGCTTCCAGGAGGATCCTCCAGGAGTTCCCTAGCTAAACGAGCGTCGCAGGACGAACAGGGGGCTCTAAATGAGTAGGAAAAGGGCCGCGGTAGGAAAAGAAGAGACGAGCATCGCGACGTCGAGTGTCCGGACAAATTGGTCGGCCGTGAAGAAAAGACGAGGAAGTAGGCGAGCAACGAAGGAGAAAAAGAAAAGGGAAAGGAAGAAAGAAAGAGGCGGGCTCCTTGTTGGATAAAAGGAGAATAGGTTGCCTTTCTGCTCGATGAAGCTAATCAATTCCGAGTGGCCGTAGTTCGCCGAGGACGTACGACATTCGTCAGGTGCTCGTGCACGCATTTAATCCGTTCGAGTTCGCGTAGAATTGAAGGAAGTAGCAACGATGAAAGGACGGAAAGAAAAAGTTTGAAACGTCGTCGACAGAGAGACGACGAAGAAAGTTTGCTCGGAGTTTAATGAGATTCGTGGACAATTTAATTGAAAGTAATACGGGCGAGGCAAATAGAATGAGGAGATACTCGCCCTTTTCTCGTTCTCTGGATGGCGGAAGAAATGGATTGAACAGAACGGCGGGATATTCGTGTTTTCTGTTAATTAAACTACATAATAACTGGAAGCACGGGACAAAGGGAATTCTGTTTAACTTCGAGGAAACAGACGTTCTTTAGCCTCCTTTTATGTATGTAGGACAGTTTTTGTTCTCCTTCTTTGAGATCGTTGAAAGGATCGAGGAAATAGGAAGATGAAGGAGGAAGTCGGGTTATTCGTTTCGCGATGCAATTCGTTCATAACAGCGAGTTTTCATCGATAAGGTTGACAAGAAAACCTTTGGCACGATACTTGTGGAGACGAGTTTGGTCAGACGCGGAAAGACTACAGAAATAGGTGTTACAGGAAGGATAACTCTTTGCAAGAATCTTTTTTTAATCGAGTGTAGCTGAACGATAATTAGTATAATATAGTTAAAGTTATACATGTATTTAAGAGTTCATCTAATACAGTAACACCTTATAATTATGAAACCGTCCATCAAATTTTTTAATGCATTTCAAATCAACATAATCACGATGGTCGTGTTTCGTTGCAGCGTTGACGAAGTTTTAAAGAGTTTTCTATAACGCAAATAGCAAAACAATACCGTCGCGAGCCGTTGTATAGACATCTGCACTAATTCTACTTCAGCACCAGTTCTAGTACATTTACATATATTGTAACAACCGTTAGCTTTTAATTCTTTCTTCCATAATTTCATAACTGAATGACTTCTTCTTTTATAAGACCTAACCCCAATACTGGTCCTTTATCTCGCACATAAACGAAAATAAGAAAAATCTAGCTAAACAATGGAGTTAAAAGGATAAGTAGCTAAAAATCTAAAAATATCGTTCGGCGGGCCGAAGGTCGAGATTAAAAATTCCACGGAACATCGGACAAAGAAATTACCGAATTCTGAGCTGATACCCAGAGATGCTGTTTACCAGAGGGGAGGGGGAGAGGGTGGAAAAGAAGTCGTTGCACCGGATGACACTTGACCTTAATAAGCCTTCGAGCGTCTCGAATTCGAGTCAAGCCGCGTCGTGCTCCTTTCTTCTCTTTCTCTTGCACCTTGCTCCACCACAGCTTGATTTTGCCCGGTCACTCGTTCGATGGCCAATAAAAGCTTCGACCGACTTCGATAGCCGCATTGTTTCGAGTTTGGTCTTGATACGTGGGGGTGGTCAGCGCACGAGATCGACGGGGCAGACAAGGGGGCGAAAGCGACGAAAACACGATCGAGGCCTGATTCCTCTCTATCGGTGAACCGTAATTACGTGGAAATAACTATGTAAGCAGAGAGCATCCCACCCAGGTACGTGACGATACATTGAACGATGAAAATGCTGCACCGAGAGATTTTCGAGCGTGATAAAATTCGACGAAGTATGAGAGCGTTTGGCCGAGTTTGAAGTAAAGGAGTGAACAGATAGGACGATGGAAATTTTGGGGATTTTCGGTACAAAAATACCGAGAAATTTTGGAGCGTGATAATGTTTGACGAAGTATGAGAATTTCTGATAAAGCTTGAAATAGTAAATGACGAGTGAAACGATAAAAACTTTCGCGTGCAAATTGTGATTTTAATCCATTGTATTTGGTGCAAGAACATGTCCTATTTATATATTTTCCACTCTATATATATACGGATTAATGATGAATACATTGTGGATGTTCATGCATTTATGATAGATTTAAAAGTACAAAAATCAGCAGTCATATAAAAATATTCAAAATACTATTGTAATGCATAATTAACAGTGTTTTATGCAATCTCTGGTTAATGTAAATATCTTCTTTCTTGCACAATTATCCTTGCAATCAGCTCTCAGTAATTCCCCATCAATTTTTTTAGGTTCATCTCATCCTCCTAATACTTATGAAGCAATTTACATGAAGTTATTGACAACGAGGAGGTGCATTTGGATACTTTTACCTCCCAGACAGGATATAATTTAATCAGAAAATTACGCTGTTCGTTGACCTACGGATTGGGCCGGTCTTGATCTCTGGTCCCGCGAGCAGAATGAAGAACCGGTTCGATTCACCGGTGCAACATATTTATCGGTTGTTCAGCGTGGCCGATTCGAGGGGTTTCGACGCGGATGAGCACATCGTCCCGGAGCAGCACGCTTCGGCTAGTCGCGCCTAAACGCTTGCACACCCGGAACGAATTAAAGGCCGACTCTTTTTCTGGCCGAACAAACCGCTCGCGTTCGTTTTGCTCGATTGAACGCTCGTTTAACGCTCGATCGGTCGGTCTTGTCTCTGTTTCTCCCTCGAAAACCCGAGGTTCTCACTGATTCAACCGTTTATGTCCTCACGGCGCGATACTTTTTATATGTATTGGTTTCTACCAATACATGGTCGTAAACAAAAGTAAGGAATTTGTAGATTTAATTGATAGATTTGTTGAAAATTTGGCCCGGAATACTCCATTGATAGGGATACAGTCATTTATGCGAGACATTATTAATTCACATTAACTCTCTTACATTGTTGCAAAGATATTTATAAAAAAAATTGTCATGATGTGGATGAAAGTTAAGAAATTGGCAGGTTTAATTGGTGGATTTATTGAAAGTTTGCTTCGAAACACTCCATTGATAACGTTAGAGCCATCCAAATGGAACATGTTTTGTTTATTCTAGTTCTTTCACGTTATTGCAAATATATAGAACATTTTTCAAACAAAACTTCTCAACAGTGCAAATATCAGAGTGGTAAAAATGATCAACTGCTAGTATTTCATAGAAATTTTATAGATTTCTTTACAATCTTATCTGAATTCCATTGATCTTAACGAAGTTTTAAGTAGCGCTTGATTCAATAAACTCCCGATTGAATCCACTCATTTGAACTTGTATTATATGTATAAATGAAAAATAAATAGCGAGGAGAGCCAGTAAATTTCCATTAAGTGTGTATACTTATGCATATGAATCGTTTGTTCCTTAATAGGATCATATAAATGGAATTCTGTCGTATATCATGATATACGGTACAGGAGACAGAGAAAGACGTATTAAAATTGCAAAACAAATAGCTGCACGGTCTCTTCAAGTAACCTTCTTTATGAAAATTTCTCTTGTATCTAACTTATACGCATATATCATAACATATATTATAATATTATACTTTATATTATATTATATATAATATAATATTATACTATAATGCTACATTACATTTATATTTTATATATTTATGTATTTCATATTTCTTGTATTATATATACTATAACATTATATTATATTATAATATCTTCTGAAGTTTCATCAGAACTGGTAGAGTAATACACGAAAGAAAAGGAAAGAGGAAAAGAAGATGATAAAAGTAAGCAGGAAACAGAGGACAAACATTGCAATGCTGAACTGTATCAGACCTCCTATATACAAGGCATCCAAATTTTATGAAAACTAATAGAACAACTTATTTTGTTCTCTCTTATATTTCTTATATTTCTCTTAAGAAAGGACCGGAGAAACAATAAAAACAATATTACAGTAAAAGGTGGTAGAAGAAGTAAGCAGAAAAAAGAGGATTTTCCATGACATTTCTGCGGTATCGTTTGCAAACTCGTTTCCCGTTTTGCTGTTCCCAAGGACGCCGACGTTTCTCAGACAAAACAATTCGAACCGATAATTAGCGTCATTAGCGAAACGTCCCCTCGTTAAATCAGGAGGGTTGCGTGCAAGCTACAAGGAGGGAGGGCGTAGAGAAACGTCGCGTGGAAAGAGGGTCGAAAGGGGTGGCAGGCCCTCGAAATCCGCACGATAATTCCGCCCATTCCGGATTCGGCCCCTCCGACTAAATCCTTTTCCGATTCTCAATGCTACTTATCCTTCGTTGCAGAGTCACTGACGAGAGAGAGAAAGAAAGAGAGAGAGAGAGAGAGAGAGACAGAGGGAAAAAAGGGAGCGCGGTCCCGGGGGGTTGAAACGCGTCGACCTCGACTAAGCTCTCAGTTGAAAATTTCTCGCAAAAATACCATAGGAAGGGAAGAAAAAGAGGCGGAGAAAAAGTCCAGCCGATATTCGATACCTTTTTCCTCTGGAGTTCAGCAGCCTTCGTGAGCAAAGACCATAAAGATATAAAGATACAGTACACGAGTCATACGTTACCGTGTAAGTGGATGCGATATGGGAGCAGAAAGAGAAGTGTCCTTGTCTAATCAGACATGTATACTATTGCACACTAACTTTCGTTGATCGTTATTGCTCAACATATTACTGTACAAAATGTACATGCGTTAGGTGTTAGACGAGGACACAATGTACCTTTATACAACGTTCTCTTTCTATTCCTATTTTTCAGCTTTTTCAGCTCGCTCACCGACTCTATCTTTATATCTCTATGGCCAGGACAGAGGATTGCTGTACAGAGGTCGTTTAACGTTTCATATTTTGTAGCCGGTTCGATTGTTACGCTGGATCGATATGCACAGAATCGTGTGTAAGATTTTCGAGCAGATTAGAGAGGTAGACGGATGTTCGTTTGGAGATAGTAACAGATTGTGTGTTAAGAGGGATGAGGTTGTCTGGCGTGTCTAAGCGTTGTGTAATTTATTTCTCTAATTGTTCTTCGATCTCAAATAGAATCTTCTCCTTCGGAAAGAGATTTCCCTAAATATCGTAGCTCCCCTTTGTCGCTTTACGGCGAAAATAATTTATCAACGTTGGGTATGATTGAAAAATTTCCGAAGTTGCTAAACTTTTACTGTTTCCTGACGGATTAGTAGAAGATTCCAAGTGTCTGAAGGTTCTAACTTAAGATAATCCGTGAAAATAAAATACGTATTCTTAAGAGACGTTTACAAGTCGTCGAGACCCCAATGTACCATACCGTGTAAGAAAAAGATTCAAAGCGTCTTCAGCTTATAATTAAAAATCACCTATCGATATTGTAAAAGAATCTGCGAAATTCTACAAAATTCTGCCGTTTCCTGTAACGATACATAAGCCTTTCAAACTCGTTAGATATCTTTTAAATTATTTAAAAATTAAATATAACCTACTAAAGGCAGATATTATTCAGATATTTGGCAAATTCTTCAAGAGGCAGAACGAAAGTGTCTCAAGCTCGCAATTAAAAATACCTTAGCATAGTCAACTATTATTAAAAAAAATCTCTGAGATTGCCCAAAATTCTAGTGTTTCATATGACGTTAAAGGGAGATTCTAAGCGTCTTCAGCCCATCGCTGCAAGTAGCCGGTCGAGGGAGGGTGGACCTTGTATTGATTCACAACTCTGCCCCTCCTGTCCCTTTTGGTATCCCGTAGAGAAACGGGAGTTGGACGAACGAGAGGGAATAAGGGTGCAAGTGGTAAGGGAAGACGGCCGTCAGCCCTTAAACATTGGCGTGGGATGTCGAACTATCGCATAAATTAGTCTGCAACCCATTTTGTAGCTGGCAATTGTATCTCATTCCTACATCTCGCTTATCTTCCTTCTTTTTCATCCTTTTTACCCACTTTCTCACCTTTTTCTCTTCTCCTTTTCAGTTGGCACTTTTTACTCTGAACGCAAGAACGGTAAAAGTTGTGGGGAGAAGTTCTGAAATGTATGTCGAGAGGCATAAGAATGGAAAGTTGTCCGCGTCGACGAAGATATAGCGGTTGGCGTAGGATTCTCTTTTACTTTTGATATTTCGTGATTTTATGATATTTCATCATGTTATTAATGTTACTCTTTAATTTAATTTTATTCAGTTCCACCTTGTTTCAAGTGAATATTTCTTACAGGCGTTGGAATCGTATATTGCATATGTATATATATATTTATTTATTTATTCTCCATCCGTGAGTTGTATGTTATAGCTTTGGGATACAATCAAAATCGCATTAAACCCTAAAGGTAAAGCCTAGGACACCTACAGCCTATAAATAGGTAGCTAACCCGATGGTAAAAATATTCTTCTACGTGTTAAAATTATATTATCATTCTAAAGGAGATTATTAATGTTGCACGCTCTTTGATTTAACTTTATGGTTTTCATACTGATTCGAATGAACATACTTTATAGTTCTTAAAATAATACTAGTATTATTGCGATTTGGAATGTTCCTTTTATTTCATCATTTATTTATCATTTGATGTTTTTTTTTCTCTGAGTACTCTTCACTTTTCTTTAATAACATTCTTGTAGACACGAACAGATCCAAAAATTAAAATTTCATTATCCGTATAACTTAGTCAATTTTATAATTAATTAATTTTCCAATGTTTTCGATCCATTGAAAACATCTCAAAGCCTGTGGATAATCACAATAGGATGGTCGTTTCTCACTTTCACTATGGTTTACGTAATAATGACGAAAAGGTTAACGTTCAGAGAAGACGAGGATAGAAGCTAGAAATACCAGCAACGATGCTCTTTCGCGATTAACATCCTGTCGCTTGGAATTTCTAATTTTTCTTCTATCATATTGGCCGCTATTATGTCATATTACATATTTTACCATTATCTTTCACTGTCGTTAGACTACCGATTATTATTATTATCGCTAAACCCAGGCTAACTTTATTGCACAAATAAATCCCTTAGATAAATACACAAATAAATTTCCCCTAATGTGAAAAACTTTCTGTCATAATCTTTTCGAATTTCTCTTCTCCTCAATTTCGAATCTCTGAAGAAATTAAAAGGCAAAATGAAATTGCAAATTTCTCCACAATACTTTCAAATTTCGTTCGAACAATTAACTTGTAGTGGAGAAGGCGTTAGGACTCCATAAACAAATCAGTTCTTCCAAATAGTCAATATATTCAAAAATAAATAAACTGTTGATTACAAGTTGATTTCGTCACCGGTATAACTCGCTCGATGTAAGCCGTAAAGAAAAGTCGCACACGCACTCGTACTCGTACTCGCACTCGAATTCAAAATCGTATCTATCTCTGATTTCGGTCGCGTTCGACTATTTATTATTGTCGGGGGGGGGGGGGAGCCAAGAAATTCGGATGGTTTCCTACGACGGTTGGTGTAGCGGCGTCCTTGTTTGTGTCCGGAGGTTGTTTCTCGAATTGTTTTGTGTCTTAACGGTCTTACCTCTCCGGGACAAAACAACGACATGATTTGAATTGTCCTTCAAGCCATGTGCCGACACAAACTAATCTAAGTCTGATTAACACGCATCGACAAATTGCGCGATTGACAGATCACAGCACCATATTCCACGATAATAAAACAGCTGGACACAAAGTTACGTACAATTCTTGGAATCTCGGAGACGTGGAAAACGACGTACGAAAGAAATGACGTCTCTATGGACGTCCTTATGTGTTAAATAAATATTTTCACGATTTCTTATCGTAGATCTAACCACTTTTCGTATCAAAAACTCGTTCGAGAGACAAGTAGAGTTAGGTAATCGCTTCCAACTTTTCCATTGAGGATTCGATTATCGTTTCCTCCGATGGAAATTTGCATCGGCCGCGAGACAAGATCTATTACAATATTACATGGATAAGCGTGATCTATCCTCGTCCAATTCGCTGACCCAGGGAAAGAAAAGACACGTTTCAGTGTCCTTGCATTCTGTTCAGCTTCACGATCCGGCTGACACGTCCGTCTTCCATTACGATAAGAAAAATATATGGCCCGGACCGCGGATACATCGGCGATTTATTTCGCGAAATAAGCAGAAAACCGCCCACCTCGTTCCTCGTACAATCTCCTCTCCGATCGGCCGATATTCTCTGTGTGTTATCAAATTTAATGTCCTCAGTTTTAGGTCGTTTTTCCGTGTAAAATTAGACGTTAATATTATTATTTCTTCAACGTTTTTTCGAATGAATATCCTTTCTCTTTATTTAGGATTTCAATGGAACATGTTAATTAAGTTGTTTTATTGCTGTTAGTTTTCAAGAAATAGCCATTTCAAGGATTATTGTGTGCTGTCGCAAAAATCGCCAAATACGTAGAAGAAAATTGTCTTTTAATTTTGCTTTTCAATGGTCGATAGGCTTATCTGTATATCAATTAAATTATATCATCGCTGTTAATTTTCAGACAGTAGCCACTCGCGTAAAAAAATCTCAAAAAATGTAATAAAATAAAATTAGCTCCTAATTACTCTTTTGAAAGTTTGACAGGCATATCACAATTAACACGAATATTATATTAATATATTTAGCTCTATAACTCGATAATGAATAATTGGATTCTCCATTTACTTCCTTTTAGTACAGTTATATTATTCGTCCATCTTAAACCTACTTTTGTCTGTTAAAAGTTTCCCAATACGATAAGCAAAATTTTACATAGCTGTAGTATTGGAAATTTAATAAACATAATTTCCATTCTTTTCTCATCGTTCTTTACTTTTCGCGTCATTATTATTACTATTACACGATCTAGTTTCACGTCTCGACATTCACGATTTTAATTCAATGCAAAGTTTCACGATTTCCTTTTTCAATTGGATTTTTTTTTTTTCGCAAACGACGTCAACCGATAAATTTCAATCATCGATTTGATAGAGCCGCAGCGCACAGGCCTCGAGATACGCAACGTTTACGCGCCCAACTCCCAATTTTAATGGAAACCGATGATTACGTTCGATGATTAAATTAATGATTCAGCCGCGTTTCAACGTTTAATCTTGTAACAGCAATTCCGCCAGACTTCCACGCTGCTGATAATCTAGCCAATACTGTTAGTATAATTCCACGAGTTATCACTGCAAAATGTACCTTTTATTTCTTCGATGATTTGTCGAGTCGCGAATTTTCATCAATTTCGTCAATGAATAGTAACTAAACGTGTATATTGCTACCCACCAGCTACTAATTTCTCGTTTATGCTTTAATATTCTCTATATTAGATAATGTACATACAATTATTCTAATTGAAACGAATTTAATACCTCTGCCTTGATTATAACTGCCAAATGAAATTCTAGTACATATCGAAATTGATAATTCGAGCATCGTTAATTTCATTATTACAATGAATTTATTATTAATTTGTACGTCCAGCTGATATTACACCTAATTGTCTATTTTTCGGTTTGATATGCTATTATAGTGCATAACATATTATCTCGTTAAATTCAGATCTTCCCTCCTTTTATTATATTATTTTAAATATATTTGCTAAAAATAGAAGAATAATTATTAATTAAAAAATAGATCCTCTATCTCCACTTTATGTAGTCTTCTCTCAATATTCAAATTAGCAAATGCCATTTTCTAATAGTTTTTAATTTCGACAGACGATCATAACTTAAAAGTCGTAACTTAAATGTTCCATTTACCTTTTCCTATTCTCTGAACCAGCGTACGATAAAAGAGATATAGTGAAGGTATTCAGACTGTTACTTCTTAGGCACAGAAGACTAAGGCGGACATTTTTACTACGAAGAGAAACAGCTGAAGGAACGTGAACCTTGCGACCTATCGCTCACAGTTCAACGCGTAATTCTGAAATGCAGCAAATTAGATGAACCGCGGAACAGATTCAAGATCCCCAAGGAACTCAAGGAAGCATTCCGTACGGAACAAAGCAGAGAAATCCTCCTGGAATTCATAAAATCAATAGACACATAGGACGAGATCTGCAGACAAGAAATACCGTCGCTAATGACCGTGTTGTCGACACGATGTTAAAGAATGGAAGAAGAAGTAGAAGAAGAAGAAGAAGAAGAAGAAGAGTTATTTTTTCACGTAGTTCTTTTAAAATCTGATTTTACCAGGGAAGAAGAGTAAAGCAAATATTTGTTTCTTTCCTATGAAAATATAACATTTATTTATTTATTTAATATTATAAAATAAAATATAATTTTAATGTTCAATATTGACAAATTTCCATAACGTTAGAAATGTAAAAGCGGACTTAATTAAATGGAGCGTAGAATGTATGATCGCATACCCATGAAAATCTTTTTTTCTCTCGAGATCATCAACTTTGTAAGAATGACGTTCGAGAGACAAAATGGTATTCCGTGTTTGGCCTCTTTCCTCTGTTACTTTCCTCCTGATATTTCTAACTCGCTGATTACCCGAGCTTGCAACGAGCAAAAGCCTAACGTAATAATAATAATATTGCGAGTGCATCTAACGTCGCCTATCAAATTTCAAATTCTTATCAAGTAAATGATAAGAGACAATTTTATGTCAAATTTGTCTGAAACGAAAAAGACATCGTTTGTGTTTTACGTACATAAAATACGTTTCTTTGTACACGTTTAGCTACAACTTTGATGCGTTGCTGATTTCTGTCAATGCTTCCTTTCAAAATATTGCAGGTAGGCGACACTACAGACCAGACGATAATAGGAGCATTTACCCTAATCAATAAGTAAATAAATAAATAAATAAATAAATAAATAAATAAATAAATAAATAAATAAATAAATGGTTTCTCATGCACAATTACCGATCACATTAAATTTTCCATATTTCTCGTTCCTCTCTCGGCATCGAGCAAATAAATATGCATCTCGACAAGTTTTAACAAAGGATCCTCTCTTCAAGTTCCACAAACTTCTCCCAATTTAGCCAGACGAGGCAGAGCCATCCGAAAACATTCGTCTGCCTGACTCGGAACGCACTTTTCCAATTGCGGAACAAAGGGAAGGAATTGTCTGCCGGCGAAAGTCCTGCGAGGAGAAGCAATTATCGCAACGTATTCCAGACACTATCGTTCTCATCTTTTTAACGGGGCCAGACGCGAAACGAAGCCAAGGGAACCTTAGCCAAGAAGACGATGCTTTATACGTCGACTAGCCGAGCCAGGATCCGGTTTATAGCTCACGAGATGTCTTCGTTGCATTCTTAAAACTGTTCCAAAGGAGCGTAAGTAAGTACGAACCGGTGTATTCGTAAATGTGGCTGCGAATGACCCCGAATATTGCCGCTATCGTTCATCTTCGCTTGCTCGCCAGGCAACAAGAATACGATAAAAAGTGTTTTCTGTTGGATCGGTTACTATTTTTTGATTTATGTAGGTTTCAGTTAAATGGCGCGGTTTTTGGAAACGGTTCGCTGCTTAAGTGAGATTATTGCGAGTATTCTGAGTTCACTCGCGGGCGTTGGGAAATTGTCTTTCCTTAAGGTCGATCATGTGTACTAATATTTTTTTTTTTTTTTATTTGGATGAATTTTACAATCAATTCTCGTTGAGAATTATAAGTAAAGCGTATTAATATTTGCTTGGAATTTTCTTTTCCAAGTTCTTCAAAGTTTGACGTGTTTGGAAATTGTGTGATCATTAAGGGGTCATTAAGAGTTACTTGGAGGATACGAAAAAATTCTTTCCTTCGGCGTTGCTTCTTTTGGCGGATTATGCGAGTTAATATTGGCTCGAGTTTCCTTTTCAAAATGCAGATCCTTTTTTACGATTAGTGATATTTCCGACTCTTTTCCGCGTGTTTTACAGTAATCGTTCATTTATTTATCTATTTGTATTGAGAATTTGTTAATGCTTGGAATCATTTTTAAATAAATGCATTCTTCTTCGATTAACGAGATTGCACAGATCTCAGGTAATTAAAAATTGTTTATTATATTTGTCCTGAATTTTTATTACAATAGTATTACAAATCCCTTAGTAACTATAGTAATCTATTTGTACTTTAGGCCCATAGCCTGTTACAAGGAGGTTGTTGGGTTGTTATTTCTAATTTTATTACACTATATCATATTCTTACATTGATCCCTCAATTAATACCATGAAAATATTTTATGACATTTTAATGCTCGTAATATTTCATACAACGAAGCAAAATTAGTTTTAGATAAATTTTGCTGTCCCATTATCGACATTATCGAAAATTGTTTATCACATTTTCCCTAAATTGTTAAAAACGATAAAACGCATCTATATATTGTGCAAAGACATTTTTCATGAAAAATGTTTCACGACTTGCGTATTTTTTCGAAAAGTTAGACGCAGTAAACAGGTCTCCTGATCTAACACATTTTTATCCCCGTATCCTTCCTTCCCTTTATGTCTCCACATTTTTCCTACGTGTCTCCATTTTTTTACTTTATTGTTTGACTTGCTCTATTCAGCTCACGAATCCCCTTTCATCTATCAAATCCTTAATTCTTGTATTTCTTTGCTTTTTTCATTTTCTGTTACTGTGTGCTCTAAAGATATCATCCCCCGTACACCGTCGTTTCTTCTCCTCTTTTCTCGAGGCTCGTTTCCCCCTTTTGTTCGTTTGTTGGCTACGTAATTCCTAGATTTAAGTCTAGAAGACTTGAATGTCGCGAAAGTCGACTCGCGAAATATTCACGGGAAACCGTTGTACAATAATAATTAAATCATACGGGTGTCGTTCTTTATTTATTCTGTTACGCAAGCCAACTGATTGTTTGTAGCTTGCAATGCATGGTAATAATCAGTCTCGTAGAAATTAAGAAAAAAAAAGAAAAAAAAAGGATTATTCGTTCAAGTAATTCTACTTAAACACGTGTAAGGAATTTTTCTCACAGCTGAAATTTCTTTTCGATATTTCATTTCGGTTTTTTATTGTTAAAGTTTCTCCTTTTTCGACCTTGTACACCGTTTTTATTGCTGAAATTCTTTCTCTTCTTGTTCGATTGCTTTTCTTATTACTGGAATTCCTTTTCGGTAATCCTACACACTCGTCTACCGTCAAAATTCCTTTTCTCCATCTTTCATACCTTTCCCCATTGTTGAAATTATTTTCTTTCTAATTTGACTGCTTTTCTCGTTGCTGGAATTTCTATTTGCTACCTTACTATTGAAACATCCAGTTTTAACGAACAGTTGCAATAATTTTCAGCAATATTTTTGCTTCTTCTTCTTATGCTCAGATAGATCGATTTCCTCATTGCTGGAATTTCTTTTTGGTATCTATCTACACCAATTGTATTTCTTTATTACAATTCCATTTTTGTCATCCTTTACATATGTTTTATTGCTGCAATTCCTACTTATCGCCTTACTATCAAAGCATACAGAGTTTTAACGAACAACTGCAATAATTTTCAGCAATATTCTTGCTTCTTTCTCTTATGCTCAGATAAATCGCTTTCCTCATTGCTGGAATTTCTGTTTGGTATCTATCTACACCAATTGTATTTCTTTATTACAATTCCATTTTTGTCATCTTTTACATCTGTTTTATTGCTGCAATTCCCACTTATCACCTTACTATCAAAGCATACAGAGTTTTAACGAACAGTTGCAATAATTTTCAGCAATATTTTTGCTTCTTTTCCTTATTCTGAGATAGATCGCTTTCCTTGTTGCTGGAATTCCTCTCTGATATACTTAGTTTAATCGTATAAATTCCGTCCCGATCATTTTTTCCATCTGTCTTATCACTGAAATTTCTTTTTACGTTTTAATTGCCAAAACGTTCAGAATTTTAACGAATAGTCGCAATAATTCACAGCAATAAAAGGGCTAAACGCTTTAACACAATTCCAGACGTAAGATTTCCCTTCGAACGATCATCATTCCGTTTTCGCTCGTTGCAGATGTATGCATGCGGGAAGTTTGTCGCGCGAATAAAGCGATTCCACCGGGCCAAGGGAAGAGGACGGGGGTGAAAAAAATGGCCGTGGACGGGGAAAAGTTTTAAAAGTGAACGGAAGACGGAGGGCGTGGGGGGAAAAATTGAGTTTCTACCGCGCAGACGGCGAAAAAACTTCCTGCAGACTGAACAGGATTTCGACGCGGAAAGGAAACAGAGACGGAGAATGGCTCGCTGAATTCGAGGTAAGTCGAGGATCATTCTGCCGTTTCTTTTCTCCGTTGAAACAACCGAGAGAGTTGTTAGAAGCTGTAAGTTTGTTGCTGAAGTTGATCGTGTATATTTTGTGCGCATAGGTATTGTTTAAGTCTATACTGTGCAATTCTAGTTAAAGTATTCTTATCGAGCTTTCTGTTTTTCATTTTTCAAGATATGCTGAAACATTCGAAACTTCTGCGTGTTTGTTTCTCATCTGCTATGGGCAAGTTTTGTTACGTAGACCAGTTAGCAAATAGATATTCTTAATCGAATGAAGGGGAAGAAAGAAGGCACAAAGGTCTTGTAGAGTTGGAATCGTTAGAAGTAAATGTCTGTGAAAATTGGTGAACGACGCTTTCAACTACATAGGAATTATTTTACATGTTGCAGCCATAAAGAACGTCCAAAGAATTTCACAATGTTTCACTGTGTAACGTAAACATAGAAACTATTAGATTTCCGTGAATCTTCGAACACAGCAGAATGAAAATTTTGCAACATTTAAAATAAAAAATATTCTAAAAATTAATGGTTGTTAATATTAGAATTCTTCCCATGTAAATCGATTATCTCAAAGTCAAGATTATCTCAAATTCAGAGAGGAAGCAATTTTTATTCTCGGTGAACTTTAACGAGATTAGTCTTCTGGGCATCAAGAAATTAAAAATAAAGGGTTCAATATTTCGCTTCGATTTTGATGAAACGGCAAGATATATATATATATTAATGTTAGCGTGGAAAATGTTCTAATTTTCGGAGGCAGGCGGTCCAGTGGACATTTTGTGGTCGGAAGCCCGTAAAACGGCACAAAATGCTGGCTGGTGGGAAGCACTGGAACTGAAATCGGCCGATTTGCAGCACTCTCGGCGTGACAAAAGCGTACGCAACGCTCTCGAAACAGTTTAGATTAAACGTAGATATTTGTGAATTATGCGGCTACCGGGATGTCCGTGTGTTCGTTAACAGCGAGTAATAAGAGCTGGGGTGGGTGCCAGCTAGAGAAACATTTCTGCGAATTATAATTGGCATTTCGAGTGTGAAACACGATACATAATGCCTGGTTTCGTGTTTAATTAATATATACAGCTGGATTTAATTACGTGCATTGAGAAACAATCTGTGAACATTTCCGTAGAGAACGCGAAATTTAGAAAAAGAATTATTGGTGTTTCTTCTTTCATTTTATACAGGGTGTCTCGCCTGTTATCCAGACATTCCGATTTACACGTTCCTCTATCTTTAGCTATTGTTACACGTAGCGAAAAATCAAGTCAACTTTGTCTCTGTAAACGGAATCATATAATTTTTGATACGCTAAAAAAAAAAAAAAAAAATTATTAACCTACATTTATGTGAAAGAACTGTTAGTCTGATAGATAGCTGAACTTTTACATTGTAAAAATTATCGTACGAGAGGCGTTCGCATTTCATACGACAGCCTCTACGATAGGAAAGTTAAAATATCTTTTAAACTAATGAATTTTTTATATACAGGGGTTGGTACTTTTTTTTTGTTTTTATAAAGGATGACGAAATATACAATTCCATTTAAGAAGACAGAGCTGTCCTCCGCATAACTTTTACGCGTTCACCTTACAAGAAAAAAAAAAGGTAATAACATTAGAATATGGCCAGCTGGAAACTGTTCGACTTTTATCTGAAACATTTTTCGCTACCGGCAATAACAGCGACATGAATCACGATCTCTATATCAGGTTTATGATTTCCCTGTATATGATTTCTGTAAAGACGTGTATTTGAGGAGAGCCTCGTTGTGAAGGTTTTATGGCATAGATGTGAATATAAGAAAAAATATACTGTATTGGTAAGATATCTGACGGTGATATAACGTAAAAATACGTAGAAATGAAAGTCCTGTAATCGCACAGGAAGAAGCAATAAATCACACACGAACAGTATAGTACGTCATTAATATTTTATCATCACGATTATATTTATATTCAACCCTTTGTAATATCTCTCAACCAATTTTTATATTCTCGTACAAACTTTTAAGAAAAATCAACATTTCACATTCCTCTGAGAATATAGTAATGATCAATTTCCGTGGTTCGTGAGAATTTTATTAGTGCAATTGATCTTGCCATTGTCTTCGCAATTCCTTCAATCTTCTCAATCCGTTAAGAACATCTTTTATCACAAGCTTTATCACAAGGATTAGAAAGAGAAATTGTTGCACCAGGATTTATCTATTTGCAGTGCACGTAATCATTTACTCGTGTCTTTTAAGCAGTGAGGAGATAATCGCGTTATTTTTGACGGGATAAGCTTTGATATTGTGCAGCTGTAAATAAGGCAACGTGCAATGATTATTTTGGAGGCAATTTACTGAATCGGTCAGAGCTAAAAGAATTAAGAGAGTCGTAATCTGTAGAAAATCCAGTCGGCAATTTTATGTATAAAAACTTTGTAAATTTATCTCTTAATTAATTAATTGTTAGGGATTCGAATATGTGTTTAAATATATGGACGGAGGATCGTTTCTCTCCTTTGATTGAAGTATTTTTTCGTATACCTCTCATTCTCGGAATTTTCATAATCGTCGACAATTCCAGTTCCAATAAAACGATATAATTTTAGTAAGTGGTCCATCATACCTGTAACACAAAAAAGAAAACACGAATTAGAAATTGAAATTTTACCTACGTATTTTTCTTGCTTTCTGACAATTAAACATAATATCGAATACTTTAGAAATATTTAAGTAGCAGCTATTTTTCTTTTTTTCTTTTTTTTAGAATAAAAATTCTTCGATAATTATTTTCTATTATTTTAGAAAATTATATTCTGCGCGTATAATAAGAAAGTTACATATCTGTGAAACGTGCGAATGAAGAGCAAAAACAATATTTGATAGGATAGATGTTAAAACTAAATATTCTTTGTTCATTGAATTCACGTGGAAAATGGATAGAACGAAGAGATGGTGAATTTTGATTGTATTTTAATGACGGCGAGGTAAAAGAGCGGCAGCGAACAACTTTATGAAATGTGAATTAATGTGCAGAAATTAAAGGAAGAAATTATTATACATTTTAGCGGATGAATGTTAAAACAGTGAAATGTAGATAATTTTTATTGTATTTTCATAACTATTCCATGCAGCTTGGTGTTTCGTCGTGCAAAAAGGGATGCGCATGTTTGAAATTCATTAAAACTTTATTACGTTTGTATTAACATACGTTTATTATAATGTAATTATGACAATGTTCTCGTTAATACCGCGTATTGAATATTAACATGAGATCTTGCAACAACAAAATCTCCGAATATGCAAATATATTTAGTAACATCGAATAATATTAAGATACGATTTTTTAATAAATATCGAAATATTATGATTCTTCATTATACAAACGTACCAAACCTAACCCTAACCTTCATAAAAATTTAGTAAATCAATAAGTCCTAATTTTTTAAAAATAACAATTTACATAACCTACAAACGTACTAAACCTAACCCTAACCTTAATAAAAATTTAAAGTCAGTAAGTCCTAATTTTTTAAAAATAACAATTTACATAACCTACAAACGTACTAAACCTAACCCTAACCTTAATAAAAATTTAATAAGTCAATAAGTCCTAATTTTTCAAAAGCAACAATTTACATAACCTACAAACGTAATAAACCTAACCCTAACCTTAATAAAAAAGTTAGTAAATCAGTAAGTCCTAATTTTTCAAAAATAACAATTTACATAACCTACAAACGAACCAAACCTAACCCTAACCTTAATAAAAATTTAAAGTCAGTAAGTCCTAATTTTTTAAAAATAACAATTTACATAACCTACAAACGTACTAAACCTAACCCTAACCTCAATCAAAATTTAGTAAGTCAATATGTCCTAATTTTTCAAAAGCAATAATTTACATATCCTACAAACGTACCAAACCTAACCCTAAGCTTAATAATAAAAAAGTTAGGGAGTCGATAAATTCTAATTTTCCAGAAATAGGAATTCATCAACTTGACATCAACCGTGAACCGTGACGATATTCATACAATCATAATAATATGCCTAACCTAAAAAACGAACTATATGAGCTTCGGAAACCCGTGTACTCGAGTCACGAACCGATAGCAGAACGAAATCTTGGCCTGGGTTCATTCGGTCGTGAGCGTGAACGTCGACGTTGCATTATACTACGGAGAAGATACCGACGCGGGGATATTGCACTCATCCGAGGTTGCGATGGGCGACGTTTCATAAGACAAGTCCCGTGTCAAGTCGGCGTATCATGTTCCTCCATACGCTTACGTGTACCGGAATTTAGACCCGGGGGTAATGATATCACAACCATCCTATGGCACCCTCTCCACCCTCTCCAGTGAAACTTCTCTCACGGATTTAACCCTCTGCTGTTCGCCTTTCTTCGGTGAGAATGCAGGCGTTCACCGTGTCGTTGTATATACAATGGTAGCAAGTTTTTAGTGGGTCAACGTTGAACAACTAAGTGATAGCGGTGACAAAGTTTACGAAACCGTATCGCTTGACATGCACGATAGACGTTCTATAATTTATTACTTTTGTTGCATTTAGACACAGAGTAGAAGAAAATCTGCCATATCGAGTATATAATACAACAGCAGAATACAAGACAGAAATTAAGCAAGTGCACAAGTATGAATATCAAGCGAGTTTTTAGTGGGTCAACGTCGAACAATCAAGGGATAGCGTGACAAAGTTTTCGAAATCGTATCGCTTGACATAGATCACGGACGTTCTATAAAACATTATTTTGTTCTATTTAAGCACAAAATGGAACAGAGCCTGTCGAATGTATGATACAGGAGCAGAATAGAAAACAGATACTAGATATTAAGCAAGTGTCCAATGTAGATGAAGGAATTATGTCAAGGATATTAGACAAAATAATGAATGGCCAGACATGTCAAATCTTACCAGACGTGCACTTATGCAGACAAAGATCGAGATTTTAAGCCTCACCACGATAAACGATCCACGATAAAAATAATTTTCCGTATTCCAATTTGATATTGGTTCGTTCTAAGTTGATTACGCGTAGAATATTTATACATTTATGGGAAATTTCAATCGAGGGAAGTTCAGCATTGGATTAACATTATTAGAGAAATTTTATTCTTAGCAATAATTTAGAATGATTTTCAAGCATTACATACACTACTTCAATTATCATAAAACTCTAACAAACTTTACTTCGTTCAACGTTTAACATTACGATTATTCAACGTTATACGAAATGATAAAACACTACGATAGAGACACTGGAATGCATCGAGTTTCATTGCTTTGAGAAATATTAATATTTCGAAGTTAACATCGTGAAGCGCGTGCATAATCGTTCAACGCGAAAAAATCATTATAAATTTTTCGATTATATTCGAATCAACGCGAGTCGACGCCACTTTAACAACCGTACAAAATACACACACAGTATACAGACGTAGAAA
Source organism: Bombus cullumanus (assembly GCA_014737535.1). Classification (NCBI taxonomy): domain Eukaryota; kingdom Metazoa; phylum Arthropoda; class Insecta; order Hymenoptera; family Apidae; genus Bombus; species Bombus cullumanus. Next base: position 3,276,796 of record JACXIX010000046.1, on the reverse strand, counting down.
TCTTTGAAATACCCTCGGAACTAGTTCTCGAGGACAGGCTTGCACACAATCGAGTTTATATGGGTGAGAAGTGACCCGGGTGTTTGAAAGGAATTTTGGGAAGTGGATCGGAGGTTGGAACGATAGCGGTGTTTTGGGGCGGTTTAGAAGGGTCGAGCGAGGTTTCGCTAGGGTATTCTGAATGGTAACTCGCTTGGGGAGCTCGAGAGAAGGGTTTGAGAGAAGGGTTTCGAAGAGAGGGTCGGGATGGTTAAGAACTGATTACTATTGAATCCTCCAAGAGGAGTTGTTTCTGCGGTTTCAAATTCTCCTCTACGTAAACGCGTATATACACTTCGATCGAGATAACTTTCCGTGTTGTTTGGTGGTGGTTTGTTATTTTTGTTCAACCTTCTGTAACAATCGTTTCGGTCTTGTTTCATACATCAGCGTAGAAACAAACAACGAGCAAATGTTTTTCGGTCATTGGGTATAAAATATAATTTTTAACTGACTTCTAATCTAACTTAAACACATTTTTTTAAATTTTTTTTATTTATTTATTTATTCTTAGTCCGTGCCTTTCGGCTTTGAACGACTTTCGGTTTACATCTCTTATATCTCTTACACTAGCTCTTCTATAAACTAAATACAACTGCTTGTATTAAACTATAGTACCTTAACTTTTAAACACATTTAAAGAAGGAAATTTGATGTCAGAAAAGGAGAATGACTATGTGGATATATTAAATTAATGAATCGATTAAACCAAAGTAAGTTGAAAATTCCAAGCTCTTTAGGTTTTAGACTTGCACCATTTTCATAACCAACAGTTGTAATCTCAAATGTCTCAAATATCAGCCTGTAATTTTATTCACTTATCATTAGACTGGATGATTGTGCAAGTTTATTATGAATTTATTATAAATCTATATATTGTGAACAAAACTGGAGAACTGGGAAGCACAGTGCAAGTTTTAGTCGATGTTGAAAACTTATGTTATTCTTATTCAATCTTGTGTAACCATAGTTTTATCCATCTGTGTCTAGACTGTACATTGTGCACGTTCGTGCAAATTTATATAACACGAGCATGATCGAAGGTCTGAGAATCGTAGTGTTATGCATTCGTCATCGTAGAAAATTCAATTATTCGAATTTTTATCGCAAGAAAGATCGCAGGCTACTTACGGGAGACAGAGTTTTCATCAGAATATTTTACTTTGTTCTACAATTTCGCGACTCCACGATCCCCCCTCAGAATCTACGAATTTCCTAAGAAAATTAACTTACTCTTTCATCATCAGATTAGAAAATTCTTTGCTTAGAAATCTATCCATCGAACCACCATTATCTTCGATCTTCTACTTCCTCGACGTTCATTTCGATTAATTGATAGAAATCCAATGAAGAAACGATTTCCTCGGCCGTAACGTGCTAAACGGAATTATTTTCAATTATATGTTTTCCCGGCCTTCGTTTCGGTTAATTGAATTAACAGAAGCAATTGGAACTCGCCCCCTTAATATCTAAGTCAAATATCATCGGGCGGAAATTTCCTCAACTTAATTTCTCGCGCTCTTCGGTCGTAAAAGAGAGTCGGTAGATGATGCTGATCGTCGACAGGGAAACAAAGGCTGGCGAAATAATTCCACGGAACTTCGGCGAGGCTATGGTTACGCTGGTGCAACCCCCTCGACGCACCACCCTCCAGCCACCCCCCTAAGTCTCGGCTCTATCACTTTGTCAATAAGTCAGTCGCCGTGCACAACATTATACCAGGGGATCGATATACACGTTGCTCTGCAGCTCGGCGAACTTACGCAATTCCTTAGCTTCTGTTGTCTCTTCTACTCGGCAAATTGATAGATACAAAGGCCGGGTATCCAAACGTTTCTTATCGATTTAAATGTAAGTAGATTTTAGGGATAATTTAATGTGGTGTAATTTTAGAAATCGGAATTTAAGGGGGCGGGGGCTAAGGTTAATTCGTACAAAAATAAGGCATGCTTTTGTGAATTTTTTGTGACGATACAGTTAAAATCTCTTTATTAAAACCAATAGTACATTAAAGTATGACATTCGAAGAATATTGTGTAAAATTTTCACGGAGAAATATTAAAAAATACGGCAATGGCAGCAATTATTCGGACGTACCTCGGAAAAAAGGTAGAACCTTAGCCTCCCCCCCCCCCCTAATGGAAGGAAGATTTTAATTGTCGTTATTAAGTTTGGAATGTTGTATATATTTTTAGAATATTGATTTTATAATATTTAAAAAGGTGGAAAGGTCGATGAGTTTATTTGCAGATGTATAAATAGGTTTTAGGAATAATTTAACGTTGCGATTATGGAAATTGACATCAAATGGAAAATGAGACTCTAATCGTAGGAATAAATTTGAAAAATATTGACATTCTAATATCTCGGACAGTTAAATAGAAAAACTTGTGCGTTCATAGAAATTGACGAGTATGAAGTTTCAGGATGGAAACGTTCCTTATCGATTTACGGAAATGTAACTGGAGTTTAGGAATAATTTAATGAACCATAGCGACAGAAATTGAAATTCAACGGAAGTAAGAAGATTGTAATTATAGGGGTGAGTTTGAAGATTGTTACATATTTCAAGAATATTGATATCCTGATATTTAAGAAAGCCAAATAGGAAAACTTCCTAATGGATTTTATTTTAAACTTATGGATGTATAAAAGTTGGTAAATATGAAAGCCGTTGGATCGAAAGGTTTCTTATTCAGTTACAGAAATATAAATTGATTTCAGAAATAATTTCACGTTGTAAAGTCGAAAGAATCGTGGACATTTTAATTTCATGCTAATTCGAATTTTACTTGATTCTACGCAGAGTACCGATTTCATCAGCGTAAAATTGTGAATCTGGCAGGGTGGGATTTAGAAATTAAATTTCCCAAAACTACCAGCAGACATTTTAGAGCAGCGAAATCATGCAAACTTCATTTCTTCAATATCAAAGAAATATTTCAAATACTCAAAATATACATACTTCAACTATCCTTCAAAACTCTACGAGTAGAACAATCTAACTTCTATTGTATAGGAAATCAGCTCTATCGAGACAAAATTCCATTTATGGAAATGAAAAGAGAGGAAGTTCTCAGCGGAACGAACATTTTTTTAAGCTTTCTCGTACGATTCGCAATTTCCTCGAAACATTTACCGTTTCGAACATTGAATAGCGTGATCGGTGTTGCGAAAAGAGAATCTTTCATGATTCGGATTTTTCGGGGTCAAACGGTTCATTTGCCACGTCTGGCGAATTCCACGGATTCGAAGTAACTTTCGGTTGAAAAGAGAGGGGAAAAAAAAATTGACCCGAAAAGTTACGGCCGTGCCACGGTCTAAAATATTCAAGAGATTCGAGGAGAACTGCGAAAGTGGAAATGGGTCAATTTCTTTTATCAAACTGTCTCTCTGATCCCTTTCAAAGAAACAGAAACGCGTTACTCATCCTGTCGTTGGAAAAAGGCCACTAAACTTTGATCTTTTCAAATACCTACGACGATCCTTCGCAAGTAATCAAACAGGCGTCACCCGAATATGGGTGACGCGGCAGTCAACGTGTTAACTGCGTCCGATGAGCGTACACGTCAAACAGAAACTTTAATCACGCGCATATTCCTCGCCGCTTGTATTTAAATTCCGCGGTTAACTGGTTAAAGCAATCTCGTTGTACACACGCACCAAGTATTTCAACAATTGTTTTCAAGCGCAGAAATAAACGTCAAGTGGGTTCAATGGGGAGTAAAAATCTAATGGACCAAATCTGGGCAACGAGGCAACAGACATCCTGCAGCAAAGTTCGCCGAACTTGTGAGGAAATCGCGAAGGTAAACGGTTGCGGATTTTTGAAACACCAAGGAGGCTACAACTTTGCAACAGGATCAAATAGGACGCGCGTTTACGTGATTTTGTTTGTGCCGTACGTTATGAGACACCCTGTATACGTTTATTCCGTCTCACAGCCAAAAAATGGGATTTGTTTCACAAATACGATAGAACGAAGGTTCTGCCTGCAACTTTGAAGCAAAAGATTAAACAGGACACGTGTTTACATGATCTTGTCTCCGCACGTGCCACGTGTTACGAAGTATCCTGTACGGGTTTATCCCGTCTCAAAGCCAAAAAATTCCTCTTGATCTACAAATACGGTAGAACGAAGGCTCATCCCGTAACTTCGAAACGAGATCAAGTAGGACGCATATTCGCACGAACCTGTTCCGCTGTTTTCATGTCTTTTCTAAACTTCTGAATTGGACGTCACGTGTTACGATACACCCTGTACGTTGTATTACATTTCTTTGACCGTGTTTTCAGCTGTTCGCGGTTTTGTAGACGAATGCGCAACTACGAGTTAGCCAGCTTAGTTAGACCAGTCAGCTACACGTTGTTCCAACGTAAATAATCCGAGGAACATTAAAAATCGGATCATAGTCGCATCGTGTCATGGGAATAGGCTTTGGCAAGATCTCGTATCCGAAGAAACGATTAATTCACTGGCCACTTTCGTTTAAACCCGTGCTGAGATCTTCGCACCGCCAAGATCTTTTTCGCCACTCGAACCACTTAGCGAAATAACGTTGCGGCCAATTGCAAGCCGTTTTACAATCGGCACTAAGCAAAGCCGATTGTTTCATCCTTCATTTGCATTGTAGGGCGGGCAGGATGAAAGAAGGTTGGGCGAGATGAAACTCGCGAGGGATCAATCCTTTCCGCAAAACCAGCTCTTTTCTCTTCGAGACGATTAATTCACGAGCCACTCGCGTTACACGTTCGCCACTGCTATTAATGTTATCATCGTTTCGAGTGTTTCTCGAGAATCGTAAAATAAGATTGCGTATTTTAATTTCATTTTAACGAGGTATTTCGCTTATGTCACGTTTCCATCAGATATCCTTGAAATTCATTTGGAATTCTTAATCTGAAGATTCCGCGTACATCATCGTAGATCGTACAAATTGGGAAATTTATCTACCGTAATTAACTGATTAACGAGAAGATGAAAATTGTATTAGTTGCACCACGTACTTGAAGTATTTGCTAATTGAAAATGTTTGATGCAATACTCAATATGATTGGCAGATTCGGCTATAATCGAGTTCGCGAGAGAAATTATTCTCGGGAAAATGTTTAATCTCTTAGATAAGAACGCGTTCTAATAGTCGGAGGGTAGGTTTGCAACATAGCGGAATTGATATCGTGAAGAATGATCTACGCTTGATGATTTAATTATACGTAATTATTCCACGATATAGTCGCAAGTACGCTCATACAAACATTTATTTAGTTTTATTAATACGAAGGAAACTTTGTTAAAAAAAAAAGATTGCAATGAATTGCAATGATCTCTCAAGTTAAAAGACAGCGAAGATCGTAATAAACGTGCGCTTACGCAAACAAATATCGTAGCCTGACTACACTAAAAAACAAGCAACAAAAGAGTAAAGAAGTGAAAGAAATTATCTTGCTAACGAGCCGTTTAATCGTTGTTTAATAATTTTTACTCGAAGCCTACACAGCCTATTACCTCAAGCAGGTTGTTGCATTTTTATTTCTAGTTTCTTACGTTTTATTATTATTACGACGATATTTGCTTCGCTAGGGAACGAAGTCGGAGAGGAACAGCGACCATAAAATTCATAAGCACTCGGCGGGCGAAAAATACGCGAGTGCATGTGCAAACAAGCCGTCGAAATCGCAAACTTTTCGGCGCAGACGTTCGTCGCCATCCGAGGAATTGCTTAGCCCGCGAGATTCGAAGCTTCCAAGCGACACGTCCATTTCCCTAAACAGTTCACTTCCTTTTAGAAACGAGACGAAGGAGGACGAGGAGCAAAAGAGCGAACAGAAAGCGATGATAGTAAAAATCTTGACAGACGAATTGAAGAGGCAAAGTCGCGATAGTTTCTACCCGGATTCCATTCCATTCATCGTTCGAACATCCACGAGGTGCTCGTAAATTTTCAAAAGGAGCAACAACAGCTCTCCCCTAACCTGGATAGAATAAACGTCGTACTGTTTGCTTGGAAAGGAACTGCACCTTCCTGGCTACCTTCGACTTCGAATCGAGCAACGGGAAAACCGATACGCACAGGAAGCAGGGCGTAAATCTTGCTGGGAGCCCGTTATTGGTGGTACGAGCGAAAAGAGGGTAATTCTTCATGAAGAAACAGGAAATGGGTCTTCTATACGATTCTTACACGGAGACGTTTGTTTTCCAGGCAAAGGAAAAATAAAGCGTTCAATAAGTTCAAGTTAATCCCGCCATTAAATTACAATAATTATGATTCTGTGTCATTGTTTTGAGGAGCAATACGAGAAATTGAACGTTTAATTTGAAAGTTGAATTTTTAGAAAAAGATTAAAATTGCGATGATATTAATTAATAATCGTATGCGATCGTATGTGAAGCAAAGTGTAAATCGATTTTTCATTTAGAAAGTATGAGAATAGAGGAAAATCTTCTGATTACCATGGTGAATCAGATGGTTAGTCAGATCTCTATATATTACAAGGAAAGTCACGTCATAAAGTTTCTCTATTGACGTTAGAAGAAATTTTCTGAATACCTAATTTCTACCAATATAGTATTCTACGATATTCCAACTCTTCTCAGAAAACGTGCCTTTACCGGATAGAATTAAACTTATCTTTGCTTCACCAGATAGCTTTCCCAGTAGAAGTCGTCTCTTGATTCCGTTTCTAGCATAATGGACTTATCTGCTTGGAGATAAAATGAAGCAAATGACTAACCAATTCCCTTGAATTCCAATACGATAGAAATTTTACCGATCAATTTGTCATTTGTAACTTTATCTTTATGTAATCGTAATCCGCGACAAATATCTCCCCATAAATGTTTCTCGATTGACACAAAAACAACCTCACAGAGCTCCCAATTTAGCGTAGTTTTATAATATCGCAACTTGCCTAGAAACGTTGCTTTCTTCTGCACGAGACCAAACGTATCTCTGTCAAGAAAGAAAAGAGACAACTTCTGGGACGTTTTCTTAAATACTTTGACTGCCACGTTGGTCATATATGAACTTCTTACGGTTGTAAAAATTGAACGAAGATCGACAGTTAGGGCATTTTCAATATAACCGATAAACGGAAGATACTTTGAAATAAAAAGTGTCCCATTGAGCAATTAAACATTTTTATTAGAACATCGATAAAAAGAAATGAGAAGAAATCTTGCATCCAACGGTGCACCGTGTTTGCATCCATATCTTTGAGGGCTAATCTACGAATATTATTATAAACACGGCTTAGAAAATAATCGTAAATGCTGCTTTGTAATCATATAATCGAAGTTAGAAGTGCGAACATACCTTGCTGTTATATATAGAACGAGCAAATACCGTTTACCAATATCTTCTACACGTTTCAACGATATATTCTGCACGTTTTGCTTACGACGAAATAACGAATGCGAATGGTTTGTTGAAATAAACGAAGCCTCGTTATAATACGTCGCTATCAGCTGTTAGCAAGGCGCCACGGTGGTCACCCGTGGCCACCAATGAGATAAACGGTCCATTGGGGAAGAATGTTGTCTTACATCGTCGATTTATTATTATTTTTCCATTTTAAATAATAAAAATACTACCGTGGTGTCCTCGGCGAAACATGTGATTTCGTCCTGCCAGTCAAAGTGTTAAACAGAACATTCTTTAGCTTATCCCTTAATGGCAATTAATAACCAAGACGAGCCAAATTTCTTGAGTTCTATCACGATGGAACCCTTACTGCCCGATTCATCATCATCATCATGATGAACTAGAGACATCCTTAGCCTCAACCGTAACGAATATCATCCCATAAACGTGCTCTATCGACGCAGGAAGAAAAAATCTCGCGAATCCTCAGTCTGCCGCTGTTTCGTTACATCCCAGCTTCGGCTAGAAACTTCCTTCTTCAGGTTGGTAGACCTGTACCTATTAAAGCGAACAGTAGAGATGAACTTTCTGGTTAATTTGAATACCGTAGCCGTGGGTGAGGCCTGTTCGGGGTGGCAGAAAAAGGAGGAGGAGGAGGAGAGGGGGAGGAGAGAGAGAGAGAGAGAGTGTGTGGCGATGGCCAGCAGTAGTAAACCTTGGCGAAGTTAGTGGATAATTTCCGCGGATGTTCGAAATTAAAAAAGTTTACTCTCCGACGAGAGGATTTCCACGCTTCTTGCACGAGGCCACGTTAATCGCTGACTGCTCCTTTATCTTTCACCCCTGTCCATCTCTTTTTCTTTTTTCCCGCCCTTTCGTAACCCACCCACCCACTCCCTTTTCCCTTGACCGTCTCTTTTCCAACGGAGAACAGAACGAAAGAGACCGAACGCGATCCAAGAGGAACAGAATAATCTGAATTGCTTATCTGGGCGCCCATTCGGTGGCTCTGAGATATTCTTCGGGGCTTAACGCGGTATAATTAAGCCGGCAGAATTGATGGAACGCGGAATTGAGAGAGTCGCCGAGGAAAAAATTCCCGTTGAAAGGATTTCACGAAGAAATAAAATAATAAAAGTCTCTTCAATCCTTTTCACACATTTTTCTCCCGTTTCTCTTTCGCCGTTTCTTCGCGCGATTTTTATGATACAAAGTGGCTTTATCGAGCGGTTTTATAACATCGACGAATAATAGCACCGCGCAGGTTCGAATAATACGTTCAATCTTCATTAACACTGGCTAAGTTCTTCTCGACGTTTTTAATCCGATTGTATCCTTGCTTTCTTCGACAAAATTTGATATTTCATTATTAGATCATTTTTAGACATTGCATTTGTTCGATACTTCTTCGATGGAAGACGATTTTTGAAGCAAGTGAACAGATATGCTAAATCTGTATGTTTGTTCAGATTTACATCATCGTATCGTTTTTGCAACAATATTTCAATATTATAATATACGCATTACGTAGAATTACAATTTCATTGGAGGATAAATGCAGAGATCAGTTATGGTCTTTTTCTAATATTTATTATTTTAATTATATTAATTTATCTTTTATGTATGGACGGCAAATCACATTTCAATGCGTAATTATAATATTTATAGGAACATCTCGCTCTGCAATTGCAATCATTTTCAGTTCAATACATTTTGATGCATCCTACATTAAACCAGTTAGCTGTGTTCGACGAGTATACTCGTCATAGCTTACTTTTTGCGATGCGCTTTAGGAATCTACGTTCCAACGTAATAATCGTAATTTTGATAGAAAGATTCCAATGTCGAACAAAACTTGCACCTTCAGACGACAGTATAAACGTTGTTTTAAAATATTCCTTTGCCGCAATCCGTTCGCATCAGTTCGGTTTTATTGAAATTCAATTAATTACAAAGTACACACTTGTCAAAGACACTGCAGCGTGTGCATCGTAATTTTATAGAAAAGTCCAACTGCCAAGCTTCGAAGGCTTCGATTTTCAAACTACAAAACTACACATTTAGGTTTGAAAATATTCCGTTCCTTCGGCCCTTCCACGTCAACTGAATTTCTCGATTATCGGGAATTAATCAATTTCTCAAAGTTTTGCAATTTTTACAGAAAAACCCCAATTTCAAACAACACCTCAATTTTCCTACAAAACTATGAATTTTGTTTCGAAATAATTCTCTTCCTGCATCCTTCCACGTTGACTCGCTTTCTCGACGATGATCCCAAGTTCTTTTTTTTATTATTTAATTTGTACTTTACAATTTGTCCAGCTGGACATTTGGTAAATTTTTCTAACTTAATTGCTAAATAACACGTGGATGGCTACCCCCAGCAGGATACCATCGATGATCCCAAATGATCATCACTTTTTCAACACACGCACTTCTCAAAGACGCTGTAACGACACGAGGCGAAAGAACAATGACGATAATCTCGTCGCAAGTATGGCAGATGGGACGCAGACTTATTGCCGAGCGGGAAATAAAGAATTTCTTTTGAAGGACACTGGCGTCAGTGCGAAGCCTCCCTTTTACGTCGAAAACAGATTAACCTTGAACTGAATTTGAATCGCCCGGCGTCCCTAAAATCCTGCCTAGCGAAGAGACCGGGTTCTTTTTGAATCCCGCGTTCCTAAAAGCTTCTCTCTCCTCTTACGTGGCGGTTCTTTATACCCTCGGCTAGTCGTTAAAAAGGTAACGGGGGTGCGAGGTTTCACGAGAAAATAAAGTCGTGAAAAACGTCGACTAAGAAGAAAAAAAAAAAATGGAATAAATATTCGCGAAGAAAAATCGATGTGCTTGCTATCGCTCTGTTTTAAATTAAATTCCGCAGGATAATATTAAAGAAGAACGGAAAATAATCGCGAAAGTTTTCCCTGGATGTTATTGAAATTTATTGATTTCGAAAATCGCTGAAACCAATCTGCTGGGTCAACCTTGAAAGAAAATAACGCGGGAAATTTTCTTCTTCAATCAGAAATTCCGCCGCTGTTTGCTGCATTAGGTGCACCACCCTATAACATGCCATTGTGCTTACACCGTATAATATACCATTACTCGAAAGTATATTAATGTAAGCATAGAATATAACAAACAAATTATAATTAATTAGAAATTATTCGAAGATAAATAATTCGAAATATAAATATAATGAGAAGAACGATATAATAAAATATGAGCAAAACCTGCAGAACCTCTGGTCTCGTTACTTTTTTAGACACGTCTCGTAAAAACAACCGCTGAAGCGGAATATCCCAGGGAAGAAGGAAAAGGAGGCAGAGGCTAATTTCAAGAGAAAAATGCGGAAATGTATAGGAGAGAAATCGTTTCTGGTCGAAAGAAAGAGAGAGAGAGAGAGAGAGAGAGAGAGAGAAAAGGAAATTTATTTTCTGTAGTTTAGAGATAGCCACCTTAGAACGCTTATTAAACGACTGCTATTAGGTTAGATTCTAAGGGAGAAAAACACTGTAGTCGGTGGGATAAGTGGAAGCTGCGATAAGCTGGTTAAGAGTTTTGAAAAAAAAAGGGAAGCGTTAGAATATAGGTAACCAAGTAACTTTAAGCCAAAGATATGGGTTAAGCACGTTGTATATAGGTTAAGGGAAATAAAGATATACAGGGTGTTCGCGCTGTTAGTTCGAAAAGCTTTTGTAGCTTCAAGTACGAGGAGAAGGTGGAAGAGGAAAAAGATGGTTCAAAGCGAACTACGCGTTCGCGATAATATTTTTCCGATAATTTGTAGGTGCAAAGATATAAGCGCGTTTTACAGTTGCGCTAGTTTCGTTGGATGCAAACCTTCCTTTTCTTTTTGTTTACATCCCCTGGTTATTCTGTCCACAATAGACAGATCTATCGAGATAGACCAGATATTCCATTTTTTTTAATTAGATCAAAAATATGAATTTTCGTAAATATTCGCAGTTTATTAACATATATATATACGTATGAATAAACAGTCGGTCATTGCAACAAGGTGACTGCGCATGGCGTATGCCATCCACTTGGGATCTGTTCATGCAGCACGCGCAAGAGTCGGAATGTTCATTGTTGAGTGTTATAACGCGATGTACCGAGGGTTCCGTTAGGCCAGAATCACGCGATGGTCAAGGACAACCGTTATTTTTATGACGTAGATTTCTAGCGCTACGACCATCCGCGTGCCAGCGCTCGGCTGATACGCCAGCGATTTAACAAATTTGCGATTGCGTGTATTTTGAACGTCTCTGTACATTTCCATGCTACTTTTCCATAGCTCGATAGACGAGACTCTGTCGCAAAGCTTGGACTTTCCAGACAGGAACCTAACAGTTCCCTCGGCATAACTTGCATCCTCTCGAACATTCCATAGGGTTGCGCGTTCCACCACTTCGACGCACACCTTCACACGGCACTCAGACTCGGTTCCTCTTGCAAAGGCACAGCGTGTAATGGAAGGGAGGATACGAGGTATGAAGAAGGCGGAAATAGACGATTTTCGGGGATAGAATCGTACGGAGTTTGAAGAATCACAAAGTCACACGTACGAGAACTTGATCACACGAGAATCTCGGCGGAATAAGCAGAATCAGTCAGGACAGTGATGTCTGACTGACTGCTGTTCACGAGCAAGTTATTCTCCTCTCGAGGCAGCCCCACTCACGTTGACTCGAGATATTAGGTAGTCCCTTTCATTTTTTATATTATTTTGTATTATTTTATTGAATTACGTATGATCCATTTTGTTCTATCAAAATAAAGATCACAACGTTCGACAGATTAGGTTTCATGTTTGTATGAAGATGTGTCGTTGTAAAAGACGTGTCTGTAAAAGAAAGACACTTTTCGGACAACCCAATAGATTTTTTTTATTATTATTTATTCATTTAAATTTTACAATTTGTCCAGTTGGACATCTGGTAAAATGTTATATCTTATAAGATAGAAACATAAAAATACAAAAAAATATAAAAAAAGAAAATAAATAAATAATATAAATATAGCATGTGGGTGGTTACCCCCAGTGGGGTTCCATCATCGTGTTTATTAGGTTATATCCTAACCTAATAGATGAACGAAAAAGCTGCGGCTGTGGTGGGAAAGAAGCGTCGTTCTCGTTCCATGGCTCCACCGTCAACCTGAACCTCGTGGTGAGGGTACCTCGAGAGGAGAATAATTTGCTCGCGAGCAGTATATCTAAGATCCGTGCAACGAGTGCAAGATATCAGCTATAAACAAAAGTTTGTATAAACATTGCCAGATAAACAGCTGCTTTTCTTCGATCGTCTCCAAACCTTCTCCAATTGTCTCCAAATCTTCTCCAATCGTCTCCAAATCTTCTCCAACTCTTCTCCAAATCTTCTCCAATATTCTCCAATCGTCTCCAAATCTTCTCCAATCGTCTTCAACTCTTCTCCAATCGTCTTCAACTCTTCTCCAATCGTCTCCAAATCTTCTCCAATCGTCTCCAACTCTTCTCCAATCTTCTCCAACTCCTCTCCAAATCTTCTCCAATCGTCTCCAAATCTTCTTCAATCGTCTCCAAATCTTCTTCAATCGTCTCCAACTCTTCTCCAATCTTCTCCAACTCTTCTGCGATCGTCTCCAAACCTTCTGCAATCGTACACGTTTGACCGGATCTCGCCATGCTTCTAGCATTTTACCATATTGTATACCATAAACAGTGAGTGTTCCCCTTAACAAAATATATTGCTATTGTCATTCTTATTATTATCATTATCTTTATCATTATTATCATTGTACGAAAATCTCTCGAAAGGCCGATGAACCGTTTGAACACGTTTCAAGACAACGACGCGTAGCGATAAATCGAAATTAAACGATCGGTGGTACAGCAGCAGATCGAACGGTCTTGCATTTAATTACGCGTTGGTTTCCGGCTGTGGCTCTGCTGTCTTTGGTGAGTAACGCCGGAACATTTTATTCCGTGCTATTAATTCCGTTTCGTGGCGGAACAACCGGATTAACCAGAGGAACGATGGCGCCCGTTGAAATCACCGAATCGATCGACGAGTGTTACACGACTCGTCCGCCATTGATCCCCGTCCCGGTTTTGTTTCCCACTGCAGGGAAAACCGGCGGAAAGAGGATTAGTCTAGTTCGCCTCTCGTCTCTGATAGCGACAGTTGTCGGCTATTTCACGGACAGCCCTCCGGATAATTGATGATCGAATCCATTCAAACTTATTCTCCAATGTTATCCTCTTCTTTTCCCTCTGGTCACTCGAACGGCTTTTTACGGCTTGTTATGGCGTTATTCTGATAATTATTCGTCTGGTTAGAGTTCTTCCTATCGTCGTGGAATTATCGTTTTAACGATGTTCGTTCCTGTTTTTAGCAGTTGAATATATTCCACGCGTATTAAACGCATCTATTTCTCCATTCATCGAACTTTTCCTTTGGTACATCAATCAGAGGATTCTTCTTCTTATCGTTGTGGAATTATTGTTTTAACGTTACTTGCTTATTCTCTGTAGTTGGGCATTTCAATTCATTTCATTTTTAACGAGTATACCCGTACTTATAATAGTCGTATATATCCAAATATATAGCTGTATCGATGATCGACCCGATACAGACTCATTCTCCGGTGTTGTCTTTTTCTTTCGCTTTTGCCACTTTAGTGGTTTTTCCTCTTATTATTATTATTATTACTATTATTATTGTGGAATTATCGTCTTAATAAAATTTTTATTCTTTGTAATTGAATATTTCAACTGTATTAAACGTATCCATTTTCCAATTCGTTGAATTCTTCTTATTATCATTCTAGAATTATTGTTTTAACTATGTTCTCGGTTCTTCAAGCTTGAATCTAACAATATCTGAATGTACAGAAGGCGTACGAAGATCGAAGTCGCTTTCTAAAGAATTTTTTTCCAAGAATCCTAATTTTTCTGCCCTATAAATAAACAACGTGCGGATAGGTGCTGTACGTTGAAGAATCCATCGACTATTCGCAGAAAAGTTCCGAAGGATCTTTCATCGGCTATTTCTCTCCACGCCAGAAACTCGATTCCCTGATAATTGATTCGCCATTTTCATTAGTATCGTGGCAGCGAGTCGTGCCATCTTTTTGTGCGCCCATTGTCGTTCCTGAATCGAACGAAGCTCGCGGAAGATCGAAGATAACAATCGAACCGGTGAACATGATCCAGACGCGGAACGACTACGAGGATAGGCTGGAAAAGGGAAGAAAACGCGGAGTCGCTTTTATATGAAAAGGGAGAGGAGGCCTCTGCGAACGACACGCCGCGGACAAAAGAAACGAACTTCCTCCCTCTGGTTCCCGATGGAGTGGCGAAAAAGGGAAGCGCAAGAAAAATGCTTCGTCCCTGCCTCGACGAGCCCTCTGAGCGACGTGCAAAAAAAGAGAAGAGAAAAAGGTAAAAGGGACGAGGGACTTTAGCCTCCGATAACAATAAGGTGTTAATTAAGCAGCTGATAAAGAGAGGCGGCTCGATTAATTCCGGAAGTTGAATGGAAATGGTCGACATACAAAAGAGCCGCGTGCCAACCCCCTGCCAGGACACGTTTCTTCCTTCCACGTTCTTTATTCCCTTGGAATCGTCCATTTTTCAACCTTTCTGATTTTTCGGGTCTCTCCTTTTGTGTTCTTTTGCCTTGGATTGAATTGCTAACTGGAAATTTTGGGGGTTGGAAGAAGATTGCGGAGGTTTGAGACGGTCGATTCATTCTGTGAGTGCTATTTAGGTTACTCTTACTATTATCCTTTCTTCGATCTTCCTGTTTTTTAGTTTCCTTTGGCTCGGTTTGGGTTCTGGAATGGAATTTTTGGGGTTGGAAGAGGATTGTGGGAGTTTGAGTCGATTGAGTCATTCTGTGAGAGCTATTTAGGTTACTGTTGCTATTATCCTTTCTTCGATCTTCCTGTTGTTTAGCTTCTTTTGGCTTGGTTTAGGTTCTAGAATGGAATTTTTGCGGTTGGAAGAGGATTGTGGGAGTTTGAGACGATTGAGTCATTCTGTGAGAGCTATTTAGGTTACTGTTGCTATCATCCTTCCTTCGATCTTCCTGTTGTTTAGTTTCTTTTGGCTCGGTTTGGGTTCTGGAATGGAATTTTTGGGGTTGGAAGAGGATTGAGGGAGTTTGAGATGGTTGAGTGACTTTATGGGTGGTATTTAGGGTACTGTTAGTATAATTTAGGGATATTTGATAGTTTTCGGGTTACGATAGATAGCGAAGGAAGGCTGTTAGCCTATTGTTTATCCTTGTCGTTGCTGAAAGAACGACGTACGAATCTTAATAATTGTCAATGTAATTAATTATAACATAGCTTCGAAAGAACGAGATAATAAAATTCCTAATAAACATCGTGGTTTGTTTATGCTGACAAAATACACTTAATGGTGTGTTCGCTACATCATACAATCGATTTTTATATCAAATGCGAATGAAAATGTAAATCAGATTTAAGATAAATCTTGTAAAACCTATGACACGGAAATTGCGTTACTTCTCAAGAATTCTCAAATCCAGCAAGAATTCATGGAAGTTATATTATTAATTTCCAGTCTTGAAATTTCTACGACGCGACGTCCCGCCCGAGTTTCCTGCTTTCATCGTTTTCGAATTTTCCTTCCTACGCCATATCAACGTTTGTCAAGCGAGCTACGGGTTTGGTTGGGCAAACGGGCGGAATTTCTCGAAGCTCTTAGCTCTCCGATCCTTCAATCTTCTCCCCTCGTCCCAATGATCGTAATTTAATTGAACGTCAAACACTGTGGAAACACGAATCCATCTTTACAATTGCGATCGATTCGAGAATTTGGAAACTAAAGTAGCGATTCGTCGCGGCAAAAGTCGCCTCCCATTCCACGAATTCTGCGATATAAAGATCGATCTTCCAAACAACAATTATATTATAATTACATGTAATATATCATATCAAACATCATAGAGTAGTATCATATAAATAATATATTAATATTTCATTAAAAAAAAAAAGATTCAATTTGGAAGCAGCAGGTAACAAAATAACGATAATATTGCAAAGCCAATAGAGCACTTTGATAACAAATTAATATTACGATAAACAGTATAACACGCAGTAATTGATTCGCTGACTGAAACGCGAATTTCGTACATTTTGTCCTATCAGTCGCGATAGATTGAAATATCTTACCAACGTAACTTTTTCCAACAATTTCCCAACTCCGTGAAATCTAATTTATCCGCGCAAAAATTCTAAAATCTGTCAAATTTGATAAAACGCGGGTCACCGTGACGATCAACGTGTTAAATGATTCCTCGGCACGGAGTAGGAAGCTAAAATTCAGAAAAATATCACAAATCGTGGCAAAACTACGAAATAAATCGCGTATACTTTCCGAACGGAAGTTCCTCTACGTATCCCGCCGAAAGTGGATGAAACGAGGGCGCAAGATGGTCGAGGGAAAACCGAACGAGATCAGTGAGTTTCACAGCGACCAACGTGTTCAATCTTATCTCGTTTCAACCTTCCCAACCTTTTTAACCTGCCGGATTTTTCCCCGTTGAACGTTCGTGAAACTTTCTAATTGTCGAACGTTCGTTGGGTCGGGCAAATAAGAATCGCCGATCGGTTGCTTTCGATTCTTCCTTTTCGCTCGTCCACGAAACTTTCCGATTGTCGGGCGTTGCTCCGAAAAAGAAGGAGAATTTGTACGTTTCTTGTGTTCCGCGATTCACCGATCGAATCATCGATACCCCTATAATTTCCACGATTGTCGTGTCAGCGTTAGCCTGACTTCTGAAGCTGAGTGCTTTTCAACACTTTGACTGCCACGTTGGTCATCGGTGACCGGAGCGCTTGAACCTCTTACGATTGTAAAAATTGAACGAAAATCGACAGTTAGGGCATTTTGAATATAACCGATAAACGGAAGATACTTTGAAATAAAAAGTGTCCCATTGAGCAATTAAACATTTTTATTAGAACATCGATAAAAGGAAATGAGAAGAAATCTTGCATCCAACGGTGCACCGTGTTTGCATCCATATCTTTGAGGGCTAATCTACGAATATTATTATAAACACGGCTTAGAAAATAATCGTAAATGCTGCTTTGTAATCATATAATCGAAGTTAGAAGTGTGAACATACCTTGCTGTTATATATAGAACGAGCAAATACCGTTTACCAATATCTTCTACACGTTTCAACGGTATATTCTGCACGTTTTACTTACGACGAAATAACGAATGCGAATGGTTTGTTGAAATAAACGAAGCCTCGTTATAATACGTCGCTATCAACTGTTAGCAAGGCGCCACGGTGGTCACCCGTGGCCACCAATGAGATAAACGGTCCATTGGGGAAGAATGTTGTCTTACATCGTCGATTTATTATTATTTTGCCATTATATGCTTCGAATAATGAAAATATTCCCGTGGTGTCCTCAGCGAAACAAGTGATTTCTGCGTGGCAGTCAAAGTGTTAAGGTCGAAGCGTTGTCGCTTGTATATAGTTAGTTAGCGGGAATCGTGTTCTGATCGGTCGAGCCAGGAACAGATGTCGAATAATTAGAGCCAGGAAGACGATCTGCCAGATCGAACTGGAACACCAGTAGGTAGGACAATAGTACTCCTTGCAACGGTTAATGTGGTTGGTGATGTTTCGCGATTTGTATTGTCTCGCGATGCTTTCTTGGGAAACGGTACAGTGTCATTGCTTTAATCATGGCTTTTTCCAAGTGCACGTGGTGCGTCATGTTCCGGCTGCTACGGCCGATTGTGTGGAATATCCTGAAGAATTGAGCCGCGACGTTCACGAAACATTGGCTTACGAAGCAACACGATCGACGAATTCATCGATATTTTTATTTTCGATTCTCGTCACGGTACAGAAGAATCTAAGGTGACGAGTTGCTTGTAATATTTTTTAGGAAAAGCGAGAGAATTGTCTCAGTTGTCTCAATTGTTCCTGGATTTTTAGTACGATTTTTGGTTGTCGTATTTATTTAAATTTTTTCATCTAGCTCTGCTTGAGAGGGAGAAAGAGTGAATTTTATTTTTATTTCGTGCACATGGGGCGAATCACGGAACAAATTCTGTCATATGTAACCTAACTGCTCTGAAATGCCACTATTTGCACCAGGGGCAATTACCATCACCACATTATTCCACTTCGATAATTCTCACATTTATCTTCGCATGCACTCAACCTTCTGCACCTACCCCTATCATCCCCTAAACTTTTCCCAAGCCCATTCACAACTCTCTTCCACCTCTCTGTAAACCATATTTACTTTCTATTTCGCTCACACCACCTTCTTCCACCCTCGCCCCGTACCATTTCATTTACACGATACGTCTAATTTCAAGCCTTTCCCTGGCTTCTGTACAAATTTCTCTCGACAACTGTCAAGTATGTACGTCTTTCTCTCTCTCTATGCACTCATACGTATTTCATGGTAATTAATTTGTATTAATTAATCGTTTGCAATAACTATCACACATTAACAACGTCCAACTATCGTATTATATTTATAATTTGTATATAGCCAAACTGTATAATAGCATAATTGTATATAGCCAAATTTAGAGAGAGAGAGAGAGAGAGAGAGAGAGAGAGAGAGTTCCAGGGATTTAAAGAAAATATCAGCTGAAAATGTTGTTTCTTTATCGAACATTTTAGCGAGAGGTCTATCGGAAGCGAAAGAATTAATTTCCAAACTATCGACAATATACCGCAACATTGTCTTTCAAGTTGCAGATTTAACAAGAGGCAAACTGAAACCGCCGAGGGAACAAGTTCCTTGATATTTTCCTGAAACGAAACGTAGTTAAAATACGATGATAAATTTCCCAACAAGTACAAAATAAATATTCTAAATAGCGTTGCGTAAGAGCAGTAAGTTTGGCTATAAGGTAAACCAAACTCTGCAAGCAAATTTTCAACATCGCGAGCTTTCGGATTATCCCATTTGACGAAAAACGATTAATAACAGTGTGGCGCGTATAATTCGATCAACGATTCGTAACTCGGATCTTTCGTTCGATCGAATTAAAACGCGATTCGTAAAATGCAACTGGAGCACAATTACAAAGTGCAGTGGAAGGACGCGACTGAGAGGCGTAAACATAGAATCGAGTGGCCTGCGAGAAGAGTACAGTCGCCAACGATAAATATAAACGTTTGTCCCTGCTGGTGATTACGGTAATTAGCCGGCCAGCTAATTGAAAACTTTGAGTTACGTAATTCGATCACAACGTCGTTAAATCGCTATATAATTCAAATACAACGCATAATTAAACGAACATATACGCGATTAAATTACGCACACTAATTGAATTAGAGAAACTACGATTAGCAACTCATCCATTCATCGCTATTTACCGATACTTACGAGACAATCTACTAATTTCTTTACTAATACCGTTGATTATTAAACGTCACATTATTAAACCTACGCAACACGTCTGATGATTTTTGATCAACGAATCGACGACCGCCCCTCTATTTGCACAATACGTCCAATTTCACAGACCCGATCATTTCCCAAGCTTCTCTACGAGTTTCTCTTGGAAACTGTGTAGCTGTGTATCCGTCACTCTGTTCCCAGACAGGGTTCATCCCCCTGTTCCTGGTCGTCGCCGGCGTCGTCTGCCACGCTTTAATCCCCTTTCGGTCTCGTTCTCAAAGCGGCATCCATATTTACGAACGGGCAACAGTCGAAAAAGGAGGAAAGGGAAACGAGGAAGGTGCGGGCGGTCAAATATTTGCCAGCCACGTTTCAACCCTTTATCGACCTGTTGACACGTCGGCATCCGGCCATTTTTATCGACAATATTGTCTCGATATCAAAAGGCAGCCCTCCATCCAAGCCCTCCCCGATGCTCGTATAATCCAAGCCGCCTTTGAACATCTCGAATTTCGCAATAATCCAGGATCACCCGTGTCTTCTTTTTTACTTCGCTGTTCCCTTGCTTGCTTTTCCGAATTTCGTTCTTCCCTTTTGCTTTCTTTAGCGTAGCCTAAACAGCGGCGATGATTCGTTTATTAAGCGCTTGCCGAACATTGTACAGTTCAGGCGACTCGATTCATTTCGTCCGGAGAAATTTTACGTAAATTTCCAGTTATACGCGTGAAATAAATATACAGGTAGAATATAAGATAAATATACAGGTTTATTCGATGATTAAGAAAAGAGGGAAGTTTGATTTGAAACGGTTGTTTGTCAGGAGAAATTTATTGTTACCAACGTAGAACAACGAATGTTGTGCGTCTATTGTTTTCTTATAAGACGAAAGAAGCTTCTGACACGATCCAATATTTACAGTACACGTAAGCTACGTTTAAATGTACGAAGGAGGAAGAAACACGAACGTAAAAGCACCGAGAAATAGGTTTTACACGTAGGCGTCGGATGAAACGCGACCCCTGCAGAGAGCTAAACGGTAAGAATCGAAAGACGCGGTTCAGTTTCCGGGTGCAGCGGCCGGAAGTCCCTAAAAGACAGCCTTAGCAGTATCTCGCTGATCGAAAGAAACTGGCCGTGGACACGTTCCTCTCGTTATCCTCGCTGCTCCCTTTTCGAAGCCGCGGTTGTCCTTTCATTTCGGTCACGTCCGACGTTTCGCGTGGCCCCACGTGCTGCATTATTCACGAGACACGGCCCTTCGAGGCCTGGCGAGTCCTCTCGATCCCCTCGAGAACGACGTACTTTCGATCGGCACCGGTTTTCCCTTCTCCTCCACGGCATCGTTTCGTTCAGTTGACGGCCGCGATTTTAATGATTAATGGTTTCAGGGGAGATATTCGAAGATTCCCCACGCCGCTTCCATGGAATTTCATCCGCGCAATTTCAGTCTCCATGAATTTGATTAATTTTCCAAGCCAGGTTTAACGACGATCGCGATGTTATTGAAATAGCGATCGACCGCTTGGAAAAAACGTATAATTCGTTTCATGCGACGTGAGAGCAATTTTTCTATCAATTGTTGTTCGTTCGTTCGTTTGTTTATTTGACGGACGCAGGCCGGTTCGTATCGGATACATCGAGTACACGAACCGAAACACGAAGGGGCGAGAGCGGTAAATTTAAAAGCATCGATTTGCGCGATTTCTTACGAGCCGCAACGCGCACGTTTTGAAGAAGATTTTGCGCCTGTGAGAAGAGTCGACGATTTCGCCAAGTGTCGTTCGCAGTTGACCAAAGTCTATCGATATAATCTGTCAATATAATTATTACCTAAGTTAGTCCGGCGTTTGGCGATACGAAAGAGTTGCCTGCTCATAATGGCTGTGATAGGAGATGGGTTTCATCGTCGAAACGTTTGAAGAATTTCTGGTCGACTGACTAACCGATCGAGAATTTTAAAAACCAAGGTACACTGTGACTCTGCGCTATTTAAGAGCCAGCGTACTCAAAGTGTTTAGAATATTTTCATAGTCGTGGCAAGCTTTGGGTATCGGTTTGTTAATCTGAAAGACGACGTATGTTGATTTAACGTTATTATGTTTCGTTCTGAAATGTTAACAGTTAAGAGAACCATCGATTAGACGGGTGTTGATTAAGGCAGATATCTTGGGATTAGAAGCGATTTTTATAGAATTTCGTTCAAATTTCTATGTATTTGAATTACCCTTTTGATATTTCTGGAAAAATTAATTAGACTAATTAACGTAGCAGGACAGAATCTCAATTTCTCTAAGCTGCTTGAATCAATGGAACTGGTTATATAAATCTCGTTATACAGAGGATGTTTTAACGCGCAGCGTTGCTATCGGATACGAACAATCTTAGCGAAGTTACAAATTTGAAACTCGAAACTGCTAATGCGAAATTTGAAATTCAGCGTTCCACGCAGAAAATTTGAAATTTGATTGGAGCGGAGCGGAGTTGATCAGTTTGACTAGAGAGTGGCTCAATTTAACCCCTTGATACCGTGCTACGTAGCTCGTATCTAATTCATTTCATGACTTACCCGACCAAAATTGAAATACCAAACCGTTTCAACGACTTCATTTACGATGTTTCGATCTAGCGTTGCATTAACCGTACAGTAATTACCGCGTAATCCATTTCATAATGGATCATCGCAATTTTAATATTAGGAAATTGATTCAATTCGATTGGACATAGATCAAAAAGGTCAAGTGCCGTTATACAATTAATTCCTAAACGAGTGTTTAAATTTTCATCGTCATTCGTCATCGTGTCTGATACTTTACGAACGCGAGTAATAAATTCTCGTCATTAAATTGTCAAACTACATTGTCACTTACGGTTTGAAATTTCCAAAAGAAATTCCCAAGATAACTGGACAAACCTAATTTCTTTCGCAACCTTTATTTCAATTTTCTGCGTCGTTATTTCCAGTCTCACTGAACGAACGCACTGTATGCACACGATCGTTCTTCAAATAAAAAGCTCTACATCGTAGGATGTACAGATTTTTGCCTCAAAGAAAGAGGATCGTAGCTACTTCGACGACGCGATCCATCAACGTTTCCACCCATGGAAAACCAAGGGGAAGCGATGAGAAGGGTGGCAATACTCGACGCATGTCCTGTTCCTAGCGAAGAACGAGAGAAACACGACTTCATGACTGAAAACACGTCGTGTACCCTTCGTGTTTTAGATAGAAAACGATAGAAGACTGACAGAGACGAAACTTTAGAACGAAAGAGGTTAGGAAGAAACGATTTAATGTATGACGGTAACTGGGAAAACTCTTAGGCCTGTCATTAAATGGAAATTTTCCTCTTTAGATCTATCGTTACACTAACGATTCTACAATTCTAACTACAACGATTCTAAGTACCTTTAATCGCACGTTAGAACTAGATCTAAACCTAACCTAAAAGTCGCGTTCAATTTCGTCATGTTTATTTATAAATTTGCGTGGCGTGCAAGCAAGCGACGTTAGTTTACGATATTTAAAGGTATCGTTCAAAAAGATGTTGCGAACGATCGCAAGCATTTTTCCTTTCATATCAAAATTAAACCTGAGCTAAATAACCTAACCTAAATAACCTGAGCTACCTAACCTAAAACTTACGTTGAACCTTGTCGTTTTTATCTAGAAATTTGTTGCAGTATAAGTGACGTTATCGACGTTTGAAAAGGTAAAATATCGTTTAAAAAGACGTTGAAAACATCTCTTTAATACGTATCTTTTGTATTATATTGAAACTTAACCTAAATCTAACCTCAAACTGTGATATGGAAATTGATAGACTATCGAGTACAAGCAACGAACTAGGTATTTGCTGATGGCGACGCAGATGGTTACTAAGTTCCATTTGTTTCTTATTTATTATCTATTTATTACCTCTTGTTATTCAAACTTATCATTAATAAACATCAAACTAAACTTCTGCTTTACTCGTTTACGCTCTGCTTTTAATTTAATTTGCGTTTATGTACGCAGCTGTTTTTAGGTTAGGGCTTTCACATGAAACTGAAAGTATGTACGTACTTGAAATTGTTTTTGACGCATTTTTTAACGACATTTTCTCTGCTTAAATTGCCCTTTTCAACGTATTGAAGTTTAAGAAAAAATCATAAAGTATATTACCAAATAAACTATTATTATTGTTACTACTGGTTCGTTCAAAGAACGGAGCCGCTACACGGCTAGTAAACTGGCTCTTAAAACATCGAATATGGCCATGTACCTTCTATTAAGTCCCACGACACGTCTACAATTTCATTAAAACAACTCGCCCCTAAAATGGTTTAATCGTGCACGATCTGTATGGTAGCACGAAACATACACACGAACAAGAGAAATCGTGGAAACGTGGATAGTTTCCTTTTGCTTTTTGGATGGTAATACTCTACTCTGCTCTCTGTTTCGAGTTGTTCGGTCCACGGGCTTGAATGACCGTTAAACACACCGGCGACAAGGAATACACGAGGCACGCGCGCTGTGAGACGATCTTCGACAACATCTGGCGAAGATCTTTCGATGGTTTAATTAGCTTGGCCAAGAAATTACAACATCGAGCGTTAATTACGATATTACAGCGCCAATTGGGCATGTTAACGGTGATGTTCGTAGAGAGGAAAAACGAAGGAAATCGGGGCGGCACACGATAAATCGAAAAATCGAAACCAAGAGGAGGTTGATAAATTTTCCAATGAAACTGGTATTTCAATATATTAAATATATATCGATATATTAAATTCGCACGTTTTAGAACATCGAGAGGGTCTCGTACTTCGTAATATCAAGTTTCAAACTCTCGAATTTCAGGTGGAAATTTAACTTTCAAATTTGTAATCCAATACGATTCACGTGTATAGGTACTGCTACATCAATTTCCTCAGAATATTTTATCATTGATTTCCTTCGTACATATTATATCACAATGTAATCACACGGTTCGATCGCTATTTGCTTCTTCTAGTTCGTCTAAGAATCGAACGAGACGAAATTCATCGGATCGCTACATTTCATCGTTACATCTTGATTCTTCGATATATTAGTAAGGAGTGTATCGCAGAAGCTTGCAATACGTCTATTCGATAGCATTCCAATTTCCTATCGCTTCGTCCTTCAAAAATATTTCCCAATTCTCTTCCATATTAGAATGTAATTTAAAAGCTCCGCCGCCACCTGCACATATATTTTGCCAGTCTATTAAAAAATCGAACGAATCGAACTTTTCCGCCCTGTTCCATTTTCCCGCCATCATAGAAACCCATATTTTAATCATGTACGTACTTCATGTACGTACATATATTTCGCAAAAATAAAAATTCTTTCGCCCCTTGAAAAATTCTCTTTTTTGAAATTCCGTCTGCCTGTGTTATACTGTTCCAACAATTTCTCGACCGTCCGTTTCTTTAAAGATACCTCTCCCTATTCGATATCTTGTATCCTAAATAATATATCTACGTGTATGTTTTACATTATAAATACAGTAGAATTACAGGAAATTGTCCTGGGGGACAAGTTCGTTCGTATAACCAGGTCGTTCGTATAACACTGTCAGAGCTGCGCGGAATTACAATCGAATTATACTGCATAAATTATAATTGGAAAATAATCTAATTACCGTCCGACTACATCGCAATTCGTAATTCTGATCAACGCGACTAGACACAACTGCGTCTATTTCTCGGCATCTATGGTTTTTCGTTCGGTTAACAGGAGTTCATGTTCGTATAAGAGGATTTCACGGAACATCTGCCCTTAAATACGAAATAATGTTGCAAACCTATATCGACTGTGAAACACGAGAGCGTATCGCATAACGCGTGCCTCTACTGTTTAGAGTTTAGATGCGTCTTATCGTTAAACGTTCGTATAAGTAGATCGGTATCGTCTCAGTTTCGTATAGTAGCAGTTTGTTGCTGAGAGATAACGGCGATTTATATTCCGGTAACCAGTTCATTTTGCGCAATTTTGCGTCAACCCGTTCTCTCTCAGCGAGTTTACTAGGGTCATTTTTAATTTTTTTTTTTCGTCGCTGTTTCTTCCGCTTAAATTCTACTACGTTGTGTACGTAGTACAACGTAAAGTTCCCAGTAAGCGTCTTTGTGTTTCGGCTAGTTTCGAGAATCAGTGGGCGGATTTTGATGCGATTTCCGCTATTTTGAAAGAGCTTCTCTCGAGTAAAGTGCAGACGCGTGAAACACGACGAACGGAAGCAGAAGTCGAGAATACGAACCAGAGACAGTTAACGGATATTCGCAACGCAACAGCGACCTTCGTCGTTGCGATCGTGTTTTGCCTGGAATCGCTGCAACGATATAGCGCGGCAATATGACGCCGTCTCCCAGCAACGTTTTTCACTTTTCGGCGTGCGGCACGTCAGCAGAAGCTTCGCGACGATCGATGTGTGTTGATCGGTGTGTCGTGATTATATCGCGGCAGGCACAGTATCCAGGCACAGGACGTTTACCGAGCCAATAGAAATTCGGGAAATCGTCAGAAATATTATTAAGAAACGTTATATGAGGTCCCGGGCAAACACCGGACGCATCAGCAATTTTTATAAAATTTCAAAAAGTAAGAAACGTAATTCTCCTACAGATTGAGGTTTTCACTTTATGTTCGAAAAAGCGCTGTTTTAAAGAATTTTAAATGACACGTGTTTTTAAGTAAACTCGGAAACTTCGTCACGAATTTTATGCAATTCAATAGAATAATAAATTTTGCTTAGTACGTCTCCAGCGGAGAAATTGTTTTCAGGCATATCACGTTAAAAAACGTTACTGGAAGTATCTTTGAATATGCTCATTGACGTTAAAAAAGAATATTACACTCGTTAAATGCTGCTGGGAAAGTTCCCTCGGATTTTTAACTCTTTGGTCGGTATAAAAAATCACATCGAAAAGTTTTTCGCCGAAAAACCTGAGAGCTTCCGGATGCATGGAATATTCAAGTTGCGTGAAAGACGGAGAAAGGTATCGGAACAAAATGGCACCTGGTAAATCGGAACCAACTTTCCCAGCGTCCGTCTCAATCATCTTTTTAATCACTTCAAAAAACAAAGTCAAATTGGAGACTCAGGCTATTTCGCACATTATGGATTTCGATCTTTAAATCTCAATTCGCGACGACAAAAGAATATTTAAAGATGGTAAACAGGAGGTTAAAAGCCGCTGGACTATGCATCATGTACCATAAATCTTCCTAAAAAAAAAAATCGAGAAAAATGCAATTCGCTCAATTCCATTTTCCACCGCCATCTCTCCACTGCTGTTCGCCTAAACGATCCACGTTCACCGCTAAAAAAAAAAAAAAAAAAAAAAGAAAGAAAAGAGAAAAAAGCCACCAACCGCCACGTTCTCAGTGACGTTCCTCCTCTCCCTAACGTTAACTAACGGCTAGTGGTACTCGTGACAGATATAACACGATTACAGCACGCGTTGCGAGTCTGCGAATAAAATTAGTAGCCACCACGATGGAATGAATTTGGCCAGGTCAGAAGCTGTCGCGTCGTCGGTCTACGTCGCAGACCAATCTCTCACGATGAAAGAGAATTTGCCGGGCCGTGCGAAATCTCAAAATTGCCAATTTGAATTAGTGGTTTGCAGCGTCGCTTTTCCGACGACCCGAAACCTATCTCTCTCCATTCTACTCCAATCTTTGATGAGTGTGTCCTGTCTGTTGGTTTTTTGCCCCTTCCAACTACTACCGCTTCCAACGACCCTCAACCCTTCCGCCCAACGTTTTATCATCGGCTATGTTGTATCGTTGCCTCGCCACAGTCCTTCCAACAGCTACCACCCCTTCACTGTCCTGGTCCAATGAATTTGTACATCGAAAGGGACGAGTTTCCAACTCCGTTGCTTTTTTTCTTTCTGTTATTTCCTTTTTTGTAGTTGCGAAGTGATGAGGTTTAGTCGCTTCATTTGCGAAAGGCTTTTTTTGATTGGAATTGAGGCGGAGTCCAGGTGGTTTATTGGAATTCCAGGGTTATTGTCTGTTAATGGACAGGGGATCAAGGGATGATTCGACGGTTCAAGAACTGCACGGCCGAATAGGTTCGAAAGGGGCGAAGATCGTAGAATTTTTTAAATTTAATAAGGACCAGATTTCGAAGTGCAGATTAAGCGTGTTTGAAGCATCGAGTTTGTTGTACGGTTCGTTTCGTGAAAGGGGCGGTTTTGAAATTTTTCGAACATTTATTTTGTTACTCGCTCTATGCGAGGCGTGCGCGAGCAACACGACGATTGTCGTCGCGAAAAGAAATGAATGAAATGGTCGAACGAAGCAAGTTCCGATTGGCTTTTAAACAAAAGCAGAAGGTTGACGTTCAATGCGTTCTACATACATTAAACCGACAAGAATATGGCGAGAACTACGAAATCTGATGTTCGATGCATTCTACGTACCTTAAACTGACAAGAGCGCGACGAGAACTGCGAAATCTCGAACGAGTTGGCTGTCTATGTTTTCTATGCTTTTAGGTTGATGGTAAAACAGTGCGAGAAGAATTTGAACGCAACAATCGGAACGCCCTTTGTTTTTCGAGAAATTAATAAGCTTTTCCTAGCTAACTTATTTTATAAATTCTTCTAATATCGTAATATTACGCTTTCCTTAGCATTAAATTTCTACAATTTATTTCGATATTAATTTTCCATTATTTGTATTTATTACGATACTCCTGAATAAATTGTAAATCGAAATTGTAATAAAAACGTTTCAAACATAGAAAAGTGTCGCACCGGAAACGCAATTTTTCGAAAACAAAGGGCTAAGTTGAATTCGGATTCTTTTTGCACTGTTTTACCATCAACCTAAAGCATCGAATATACAGTACAGATACAGACAACTCGTTCGAGTTCTCGCCGTCCCCTTGCAAGTAGTTCAACATAACTTCCGAGATTCCACACGGTTCCAGACACAATTTCGCGGGGAAATGACCGTAAAATTTGTGGCAAATGAATGAAAAGCGACGAAATTGTGTCACACTGTTTCGAATTTCGCAAGTTACGCTCACGCTGACTGCCACCTTGGACGACATCATTCCACGAAGCGGTGATACTGAAACTGATGTCCCGTTTTCACAAGTGTCTCCACAATGGTTAAATCTACGTAGCAAAGTACGTACTTCAGGCGCGTGCAACCCAATCGACGTCAAAGGACTTGCTAATAGATTTCTGCCTTTCTTTGACAGCAAATCGGAACTTGCACTTTCTGAATACGCCTCGTAATTTTGGAAGCGCTCATTCGAAACCCTTTCAACTCTTTAATTCAATAAAATAAAATTTTGAACAGCCTAAACATATTTGAAATATCCTACCTTTAATTTAATTATTTCATTTGATTTCTATCATTTAATTTCTTCATTTCAATCGTTTGACATTTATCTCGTTACATTGCTCTACAACTCTACGTTCTCACAATCTACAAACTGTCTTGTAGATTGATCTTCCGTTTCAGCTCTATCTATTATTTTTTTAACTATTCTTCAAATATTAACATTCCTTAACAATTCTTTAACTATTTGCTAACTCACGTCGTGTTCGACGATCGCTTCGTTCCCTTTGATTTTCTCAAAGTGTCGCGATCTTGTCGTTTTCCCTATCGCAGTATATCGCAATTTCTTGCATCTGCCAATTTGCGTTTCTTCTCGATTTCAAGTTTCATCCATTGCCCATTTGACGTCTCAGTCCTTCTACGTCTTTTATCCACATTTATTTCCTCCCCGTTTCTTCAATCGTACCATATACCTGCCATTTCTGACCTTTTTACAAATTCCATTTTCTTATACGCTTCGTCATTCATTTATACCACACACGGATAAAATAAGATACAGATGACAAATATACAGACGCTGTACACGTTTCGGTAAAACGAAAGAGTCTTTTCCTCTGATCCCGCGAGGAGGATTTTCAGAGGAGATTTGATTGCCTCGTTCGAAAAAGATTCTTTTTTTACTCGCATCGAAATGGATTTGAGATTTATTGGAATTCGACGATTATTGTCCGCTAACGCAATGGATTACAAAATGATTCCAGGCTTTTGGAATCGCCAGACAAGGTTGGAAGAGGCTCGAAGGTTCGAAATTTGTCCAACTTTTCAATGCAACACAAGTAACTCGTACGACAAATTGTAGGACACGTTTCAAATATTCCTTTTCTCATATTCTATGCTTCACAAACGAAGTACGAGCGTTTTTGTGTAGGCGAAGAGACTCAAATTTCACCGCTGATCCTTCTCTTCTTCTTTTATTCAGAGAAGAAAGAGAAGAAACCGAGATGAAGTTAAGCCGCTCTGGAATTGGAATTCCACGGTTATTGCGTGTTAATGGCATAGATCGATCGAGGATTTAAGGTTTCTAGAGCCGAGTGGACAAACAGAGACGTAACGGCTGAATCAACGAATTTCGAATTTTTAACGAAATTCACGAAACCCCAGAAGGAGCTTAATTGCTTCGTTCAAAGATTTTCTGGCCGGAATTATGAATGGTTTATTGTGCGTTAACGCGGAAGAAACGAAGAATGGAAAGAAACTGAGAATTGCGAATAAAATTACACGCGACGGAATGAATAAAATTCATTACAATTTCCTACCAGTTATTTTATTTATCCCGACTCGTATCTACATATTTTATTCACACGCCAATTACATTCCAATGGTATAAAATCGTATTGCAATGCGATTTTAATCGACGCCAGCATCACGTGCATATAGACGAATTATTAATCGCGAATTTGCCTTGCTTTTTTGTTTGCTTCGTTCGAAAGACACTGTGTTTTATATCGGATCCAAGGTTGGTTCGTTAAAGTTCAATTTGTCGCATGCCAATGGAACGAGAAATTTTACGGGATATGGTCTTTAGCCTGGTACAAATTTAATGCAACAAAATCGTGTTATACTCGTAATCATCACATTGTGATAATTTTGCAATGGATAATTTTGACGATTCGATAGCAGGATTTTAATTCTCCGTCAAAGGGAATCGAAAAACACGCGTCTGCCACGAAATTAATTATTCCAGGATTAATTATCGCGTTCCATTCTCATGGAGAGAGGCTCCGGGCACGGCTCCCTTGTTTGCCTATATTTTATATTCAATAAAATTCATACTTCGATTGTCTAGTATCGTTGATTATGGTCGTAGAACGATTTCAGTTGAACAGGATGGAAAATGTACAAAATAACGTGGAACATCGACGTCATTAAATTTAATTAATTTTCAGATTTTACGCCGGCAACACGATACACAAGGTTTCTCTGTCCACCTTTTTTTTTTTTTTTATATATTCTCGTCTCCTCGGCTTCATTTTTTCGCTGTTACGGTGCGGCTGTTTTTTGCCAATTTCATACACTGCAGTTAGCAGGATCTAATTGCTCGGAAAAATTCGCGGCGAAATCCTGTGAACGAATGATGATAACTTTTGGCGCCAATTCAACGATGTTTCGACGTTTTTTTTTTTAGTTGTGAATTTTTAGATCGCCAATTTATTGGATTTACGATTCGCCGGGACAGGTTCCAGTTAAAGCATGAAGTCTCTAGCGTTTCGAAAGTTTCGCTTTAAAAACTCGATTCGTTCATTTAAATTTCTGTTTGTAAATCTTTTATTTCATTCCCTTCGTGTTTTATATTTTTCATTTCGCTGAAGTACCAGGTTCTAACGTTTCACCGTCGAATTCCAACGGTACAGTTTCAAAATTCAACGTTCGATTTAAATTCGCATCTGAAGCGCAAGCTTTCAGCTTCGCAAGGTCCGCGATTCAGATCTCGCGTCAGAAAGATTTGGTTCTCGGTAATTCGCACTTGAAATTTCGATCGACTCAGAGCCCAACAATTCAAGTTTCAGATTTTAACTTTCGAAAAGCGAGTGACGAAAATTTGATTGACAGCGTCGCGTCTCGCTTAGAAATTCGGTAGTTTGAAGATTTTAATTTACATCTTTGCATCGACTGGAACGTTAAAATTCTCGAGCTTCACCGATCCGGATTTCGATTCTCGAAGCTTTCCATCTCGTCGAGACATTAACGCGCCCAAAGATTCCAAGTTCAGCGACTCGATCCATCAACTTGCGAGCGTTCGCCTTCCGCCGATTCGGATTTCGACTTCGAGCGTCTCGAATCTCGCCTATTCGAATTTGAGATCTCAAACGCATAAGATCCATCCTTGGCCAGTTTCCAGCTTGCAACTTTCGCCGACAGATATCAAGTTTCCGACTTCGACTCTCAAATTCCAAACTTCAAATTTCATTCGCCGCCAACGCGAACGTAGAGCTGCTTCTGCCGTTAAATACGCGAAAAACGAAATCTTATTAGGTCGACGCGTATAAACGTCGTTTCCTCTTCTGAAATTCCAATTCCATTTTGTTCAATTTCCTGTCCTTCGTACACGACGTGTCTCATTTTACTCGATCAACGAAAGTATCTTCCAAACTACATATTATTCGAGCGTTATTAATTAATTATTATTTTTTTTTATTTGGATGAATTTTACAATCAATTCTCATTGAGAATTATAAGTAAACGATTAATTGTTATTAAAATGTTTCGAACAAAAGTTACTACGTTTCGAGAGGAACATCCTGTGACAGTCACGAACCTCATCTGGCTGGACTTGTGTTCGAGATTTCAAGGCAACATCCGTTTTTTTTTAACGAAACTATACATCTTTTTGTCCAGTATTTCGTCTACTAAATAGACATTCAACGTGGTTTTTAATTGTTTACAAGAAAGCATCAAATGGATTAGTTTGGAAGATGTTTCTTAACGTTAATCGTGCGAAGCTTATGACAAGAACGGATAACGCAGTGCTTTTATTTATGTTACATTTGCCCTTGTACTTCGTACGCTGAATATGACGAGATTAACCAGTTAGCTGTTTCCGACGAGTATACTCGTCACGAAGAAATGGCGATACTTTCTGATACGAGGAACCCTGTCGGTACAATTACAAAACTAATTTATTTTGTAATTTTATGTAATATCGTGGTGGAATATATTACAATTATATACACCGATATTTGTGATCTATTTAGAATAAATGGATTGTACAGGCGTTAATCGGACAGAAGAACGACGGTTGTTTAATACGAACTGATCACAATAACGCGCTATGATTTAGACAACTCAATCTCGTCACAACGGATTCAACGTACTCTCTCGACAACGCTGGCAACACTCTCTCGGCAACGCAACTCGCACTCTCTGACTTCTCGATTGACACTCTCTGACTTCCCGATTAAGACTGAACTCCTCTCGCATGCCGTTTGTCTTTTCCATCACACGCGTGTTCCGCAACCGCTCGTGGCCAAGGTCACGCAGGCCTCCTCTTTACAAAACTATGCGATCGAAACGAACGCCTCGGCTCTTGCGACATTGCTAACCCGCTAACTCCTAGGCCTTTTGCTCGCGATACTACTGTAGCGGCACGTTTCAAACCATGTTGTTCTGCCTCGGAGTATCAAGACCGTTAGATACATATAATGTAAGAACAAATAAACTTCGGGCAAAAACAATGTCGCCGCTACACGCAACCGTCGAAGGAAGTGGAATCCGAATTTTCCGACTTCTCCCCCGACCGGTATATATAAACGAACGCGATCGCGATTATCATAATATCATCGCAGTTATCACAGCGCATTTGGCGAATATCATATAGCGTACCGCAGAGTTAGTTTTTCGCAATCATCTGCACAACGGTCATCACAATAATAGCATCAGTGTACTCCCAGAACGAACAGACAATAAATAGATTTTGCCGTACATAACTGAGTGTTCTTTTCACACTATCACGACCAATACCACCTCATTACATTTATAACAGTCGTTTCGTTGCGACTTAATTTTACGTTGTAACAGCCACATGCGCTCTGTGTTTGACGAGTATACTCGTCATCGTTTTATTTTTCCGACACGTTCCAGGTACACACCTTCCGAAGAGGATGCAACAGCCAACTGGTTAACGTTGAAATATCTTTCGAACCAATTTTCAATCATTTTCACATCCAAGTATTTTGATATTTTTCATTTTTTTTTTTTTTTTTTTGTAGAGGATTAAACACTCTATTTAAAAAAACAAAAGTCATCTTGACGTGTCGAAAACGCCTCCTTTTTTTTTTTGGTCGTAAGAAGTTCCCTTTGAAACAATTTGTCCAATAAGCTTGAGAGATATTTTCTTGGATCGATCAAAATAATACACGCCGTATATTTAGAAGCGATCTTATTATACGTCATCGATTATATTGATTACAACGATCATTGGCTATATTTGCATATTATGTTTATAAATTATCTTGTCGTTTGCTGGTAATTAGATTTGCTACGCAAATTCTTGGCTATATTTGCATAAAATATACCCGTGACAGTATTGACATTTCTGATATTCTACGATATTTTATTATTCATTAGCGAATGTATTATTGTTATTGAATATACAATAGCCATTGTCTATGAATAATGCATGCCGATGATTAGAATGATAATACATTATTAATTATTCTAATTTATGAATACTTTACATTATTCTACAATAATATGGTAATACTAATCGGCGCATATTCTACGAATAATACACAACTTATCATTTACGCGACATAATATATTGACGATGGTATCCTCCGATTGTCAAGACGTTGAATATCGATATCATAGATCTGCACAACGAAACTCCAAACTTCGTACGAAATACGATCAACCTGTTTTTCACTTCTGAAGCGACTGTTCGTCGATACTTTTTAACACTTTACCGACCGATAGTCGATTAATTAGTTTTTTATCACCGACTCTTACCGACCTATTAATCGACTTTTCGTCGCCGATAATCTTCCTCATTATTTGAGCAGTAATTTGTTATTTAGTACTAAGGTACCTTGCTCAGTTGCATCAATTAGGTTGCTTTGCAAGCTTCTACAGTTTTATACCAATTTGAGAAACTTACCGTTCGCGATGAACGAAAAGAATGCCATTGGAGAGTCTAAACGGAAACAGAGCCGAAACTGAGTTGCCGGTGGGACGTGCGTATGCTGTTGAACCGCTAGCGGTCGGTAAAGCGTTAAGATATATCGTACGAATATTAATTACGATCATTTACAATTACACAGACTACCAGAATCGACTGTAAACTGATTCTATGAAAAAAAAGGTTGAAAATGTGGAACAAAATCGTTTCATACGTTTCGTTTGCAAAAATATCGAGTTTCAGAATCCGACTATTTGAAATTGGTCGATTCCGAGTTGAACGAGCGTAATTAATCGACGGGAGGTTTCAATTAGACGCGAGAACGAGTCGAAGGTGTAGAACACAACTTTTTCGTCAGGCGCTTCCTTCTCGAGAAAAATAAATTTGACAGCGCGTCACGCGCCATGTGTACCGCATCAGTTCTTCACTAAACACGTTCCAACTTCTTCCTGTCCTTTGCAGCTACGTAGGTTCCAACGTCGTCGATTATCAGCGACGACGCGTGTCTTTCAAAAAAGGGAATACGCTCGAAACCTGACATTCATCACGGACAGTTTTTCGCTTTAAAGTTCCTTTGATCTGGCGTTTGCTGCCAGAGTAATTGTATTCAGGCCAATTTGTTAGGGGATGTGTTTAGACGTGATAAAGTGCACGGCGTACCGAGCGAAAATTCAAAGTCGATTTTCTCGAAAACAAAGCCTCAAACGAACAATTTTTATTCTATATTTTCGACTTCTTTTTTCGCCTAGAATCACCCCCTTTCCGATTGTACCACCAGTTACCAACCACCCCGTATATACAAGAAAAAAAAATATGTATATAATTTCATTATATAATTAACGAAATTCACAAGTTCGTACAAAACACAACCGATCGGTTGGATTTTTCAAAAACGAAAAATGAATTATACTCAAATATAAATAGGATATAT
The DNA here is from genome assembly GCA_014737535.1 of Bombus cullumanus. NCBI lineage: Eukaryota > Metazoa > Arthropoda > Insecta > Hymenoptera > Apidae > Bombus > Bombus cullumanus. The sequence continues at coordinate 3,241,073 of JACXIX010000046.1, read as the reverse complement.
TAGGTTGGCAACTAAGTGATTGCGGATTTTGTCATTAGGTGGTATTGACAAAACCCGCAATCACTTAGTTGCCAGCCCAATAGCATGCACAACGTTTCGAAGGAAGTATCAGCGTTAGCGGTGAGTGTTTTATACAAAAACAACGTTTCCTAATAAATTACGTATCGTTAACCGTATAGACGAGCATCGGAGCTTGATAAAAAAAAAAAAAAAAAGCAAAGGAATCGCGTTCGCGGTCCAACGACATCCATTGTCTGACGATCGGCCCTCCTGTTCCTCTTTGCCCTACGCGATAAACACGAATGGAACGGCGTAAGCTCGGCGAAACTGTTCGATCGACCCTTGTGTTTTACTCCTTTCGACGCGACCCTGCTGCACGGCATTCAATTAAACTGCAGGTCACTCAATTTACCAAGCAAAAGGAACAAAGAGAAGGAAAGAAAAGTTGAACATCGATCGAACGTTGGTCGCTGCGAGTGTTCTCAAACGAGGCATTTTATTAAATCTTTCTGCGAGCTTTTCGTCGAGAGGTGCTGCCAGCAGCTGCTACATCTTTTTTCGGGGATGGGGGATAACACAGAGTTGAGGCGGGGTAACACGTTGCAGGCGGTTACGAAGTGACTTTTTATGAAAAAGCAAGAAGCGAAAACGCGGAATAAGATTTTTTTCATAGCACGTGGTTTTTGGCCTTCAAGGAAATCGAGTTTGAAAATTTGTGCAGCGCAACTTGCCTAGGGTTATCCTACACGCGAAGAAACACTAAAAACACGTGGAATCGAGAAGACAGGGTTTTTAAACGCGTTTGGTTAAGAATGCAACTCGTACGATAAATTTTCCAAATTTGCTTCCCCCGGAAACGGAGCGTCTTGGGTGGGAAAATTGTATTCCACGTTCTCGATTTATTCTCGCCCGTGGAATAACCTGCTGTCGATTATTTATTCCCGTCCAGCGCGGAATTAGCCACGTTCGAGTGTTGTTTGGTAAATTTTCAAACTCGATTCCCTCGAAAACCAAGCGTCGTACGAGCAAACGTCGTTGAGTATTTTCCTCTTGTCTTTTCACGTGCAATCGCTTCGTATTTGCTGTATACGTATCTTGGTGTTGCTTTACTATTATTTCGCCAATTAAAATGCACAATTCTCAACAGTTATAAATGGCTTTCTAACTCCGTGGAAATTCTCCTAACACTGTCTAACACGGATCCTTAAATGGATTAACGAGGTTGGATGTCGGGGGCGCGGTGATCGATCCGGCATATTGCGTCTAATTAAAGTCTAATGCGCGAGGCTTCGGTTCGATTTCCGGTAGCTCGGCGTCACGCGGAATCCCGCTAATTGCACCACCAAAGCCACGTTCCTCTCTCACCCTCCCGTTTCCATCCCCTCGACGGTCTAATATTCCCGTTCATTTAGTTCCAAGCGTACCCTATCTACCTACCTACCTACCTTGGCTTCGTATCGTCCGCAATACACGAAAATTCCTTTTGAGAACCGTCCACGAAGTTGCCCTACGCCAAGTATCTCGATAATTCCATTCGGCAGCTTCCTACGATTAGGATGCTCTTTCTACTCGCTTGCGATTACACGTAGATTCTGCAAGTTCGAACGAAATTCCTTCCGGCACACGGTTCGATCTTCGAGTTCTTACAGCTTCGAGCCGAGCTCTGCCATTTCGAATAACGTAAATTGAATTAATCCGTTCGAGACGTTTGAATGCGGCTCGGTACGCGACGCACTCTGCTGCAAAAGGCAGCTGAAACTGCGGCAAAGTGTATTTTGATTTTCTCGTGTTCTTTTTTGTTTTTTTTTTTTTTTACAGACAAAAGCGTGCTCTTCGCAACGTGACCAACTCCAGTTTCCTCGAATAATTATCGATCGCGGCAAATTCGACCGACTCTTTGTTCGAACGATTCGACCTTCGAGTTTTCGCTCCAGTTTCGCAGCTGAATTTTCTTTCGCATTTTTATTCCAACGTCCCGATCGTTCCAACTCGCAGGGTTCACTGTACTTTCGTAAATGGTGCAACGTTTCTTTATGGGGAATTTCGTCTTCTGGAAATATGGATGATTGGACGAATTGGATTTGGACGATTGCAACCTTTTAATAGCTTAGCGTATCGTATTGGGCTGGCAACTAAGTGGTTGCGGATCTTGTCATTAGGTGGTAATGACAAACCCCGCAATCACTTAGTTGCCAATCCAATAGAACGAAGAATCCTGTCATTTAGAATGAAGAATTGTTAGTGCAATGTAATTGCAGATTGAGGCACTTGAAATTTGTTATATATGTTGGCTATGCTTTCGGAGAAAATAGCATAATTTTTTAGTTTGAACGTATATAGTAGGGAATAGGAGAATTTTTAAACTTTGAAAATGAAGTATTTTTATGTTTTTGAAGACGTCGTGGTTAGACAATTTTTAGGATGAAAAATTATTACGTAATTGTAGATTAACTAACTCGAGATTCTTTATATATTTCGTTGATATATTGTATCGTATTAATATTAGGTCGTCCGAAAAGTTTCTTTCGTTTTATAAGGATATAATAGACGCCCAATGTTTGTTGTTTTATATTAGTTTATTGAATTATGCACGAACGTAATAATAGAAATATAGCGAAATGGATCATAGCTGATTCAACAAAATAATATAAAACAGAAATTGTTGTTCATCTATTATCACCTTATCAAACGAAAGAAACTTTTCGGACGACCTAATGCTATACATCTCAGTTATTTCGAGAAAACACAGCGTTATTTTTCAGACTGAATGTTCATAAACGATGATGGATAAAAGAATTTTCAAACTTCAAAGGAGATTATTCCTATTTGAAGGCATCACGATTAGACAATTTTCAGGACGAAAAATGTAGAAATTTGTAGATCAACACTAGAACTACCGATAAGTCAAAGTGACTGGTCTTTAAAAAATACGTAATAATAGAATTTTTGTATATTTATTGATTTATTACTTTCTTGCAGAAGCAATTCCATGTTATGTAGTACATTTTTGGTATTATTAATCCATCTGGGACCATGATCCCTAAACGGGGATTGACACATTTATAGAATTGTAGAACCAGTCATTTTCACTGGTGTGGTATTGCTAGTGTTAGCATCTAGCGATCTAACGATCGATCCGGAATTTTCCTGGCAACTGATATCGTCATATCGAATGATACGCGGTAAAAATTTGAAAAACGCGTGGCAAGTTGTACGAAACGAGGAAACTGGTTAATTAGGGTTCGATAAACAGATCGCAGGATCCTTTTACGCTTTGACAAGTACCAGTCATTTCGACTGGCATTGGTATAAGTAGCCTTGACACAAAATTATTTTCAGTTTGAATACATAAAAAGCAGATTAAAATTCATTATATTATTCTTTTAATTATCGTTGCGAAAATCATCACATCATTGCCTGAAATAAATATAACATGAATTAGGAATTTTCAAATAAAATTGTAAAACCAGTCAATTTGAATGGTGTGGTAGTTCTAGTGTTAACGGACTCGAAACTTTTTCTACATATTTGATTATGTTGTGAGAGAATATAGCATAATTTTTATGTAATTATCTCTGGTATTATTCAAGTTATAGTTTTCTGTACAATTTTCAAACGATTTCTATGATTTCAATATTGTCCACAAAGGATATAACTTAACAAACACGAAGATGGTATCCCGCTGGGGGTAGCCACCCACATGATAATCAAACAGTTAAAAAATTCTACCAAATGTTCAAATTGGACAAATTGTGAATGTAAATAAATAAATAAATAAATAAATAGATAAAAATATTGTCGTATCCATTTGAAATATAAAACGTGCGTATAATGCCTGTTGGAGTTATGCGAAAAAGATATATATCTTTAACATTATTTTGTACATTATTATTTTCGATATTACCCATCAATTCACTGCTATTACTAAGAACAGTGAATATACGTACATGTAAAAATAAACACAGATAAAAATAAATTTGCAAATTTGTTTGATTTACAGAAACAATCATGCAGAGTAATTTCCAGTTGAAATTTTAGTCGAATAATCGTATTTAACTGGGAAAAATCGCTCGCTAAACTTGTGCCATAAATCCGTTTAATTTGTATAAATAATCCTAATAAAAAAGCAACCATAGGAAAACAAAACTTCCACTTTAAATGTATTTCATTTACACGTTGAATCGCGCAAAGGTAAACTTCCAACCTATTTGTTTCTATCAAAAAATACCAGCGTGAAAATAAAATTCCCAAATTAAAATTAAAAAGTTCATTTAATCCACGCAATTGGTCCTACCAATATAAAATAGTAAATACGAAAATAATAGAACTAATTTATCGCCATATAGAATTAAAAATCAGCTTTATGCAAATTACAAGATAAAGATAAATTTTCCATTGAATTCAAAATGTAACGAACAGGAAACTTCAGCAACGAACCCATTGTGCGGCGAGAAAGGTCGAAAGAAAGGGTTCCAAGGGTCAATAGGAGATAGGCCGGTACTACACATGGGCTGTACAGGAAATCCTTAGGGACTGTGTTAGGATAAGCGGCTTAGTTATGCTTAACCTTAGGGAACTGTGACTACATTTCTGAATCTCTCAGCTACGATTCTCTCTCCATGGCAAATACTGACCAACACGAATTCGAACGAATTCGACACGAACGTGCTTTGGTAGATCATTGGCTATCGAAAGAATGCTATATTTGTGTTACTTTACCGTTAAACTGTTAAATTGTTACATGATAAAAAATGATAAAATGACGATAATTGTAATTGAAATTGATAGAGAAATCGACATGTTTCTCAACTTTTTTAAATGAAAATTCACTTTATCGAAGTGAAGTTCCCGTTTTAAATCGGCGTATGAGAATTTTTTACCACGCGTGACTTCGATGTAAAGAGTTGGCGATTTGCAGAGAAAATTTCTCGAGTAGATTCCATTGTATCGGACGGAAGATACATCATCTGCAAATAAAGTTATTATTTTTCGATGGCGATAAACTAACAGCGATTTGTACGAGAAAGTTGTGTTATATCGTATAAAGAGCTGAATGTTACAAAGTGCATGGGTTCTGACTTCTGACGAACTTCTTTAAAGCGCACGATGTTCTTAAAATCCGTGGAGAAAAGAGTTCTTAAAACTTATTGCTATAATATAACTTATTACTATACTCTAGGAAACTTATTGTGTGTATGCTGGCCAGAAGAGTACGGCGAACTTCTATAACAAAAATTTCATAAAAGGAATTTCCCAAGGTAAAAGGCAAGGCGCCACGTTTCGAGTACGTTGCAGCTCTACAAAAGGCTATACGCGATGGAAAAAGAAAGGCGAGAAAATTTAACGTTCGATATTATTTTCTATTAAATTGCACAATGTGTCAAAATGCTATCCAACTGAACTATAATAATAAAGGCACAGACAATTCTCCAATTTTTTTCCCCTGTTTTTATTGATTGTTGAAGGGTTTAATAGGCTTGACGACAATCGATCATACAACAAAATTTCACGGATAGTACTACCATTGAATTCAAACTAAAAAGCGACCATTCCATATACATACATGGCCAATGAAAGCGATATATAGTAGTGGTATGAAATAAAAGTTTGAGTGGTTACAAACCATTGATCTAGGCTAGTGCTGTACACAGACAGCGCTGTCAGTTTTTCGAAATTCGTTTCGTAAAAGCAGAATGTGCCAGGATGGAAATTAAGCTTTTTCATATTGCAAAGGAATTATTTCCTAGTTGGCGATGATCCAGTCCTGATCAAGCTCACAACTGTGCATCTTCGTTTTATATTTTTATATTTTTATGTGTGTATTGTCTAAATATATTTTTTTACCAACGTAATTAAAGAAAAACAAGCTACGGTACTCGCTCTATTCCACTGAATGTTATCACGAAAATTTAACATGGAAAATTCTACGCGTTCCTGTAGATTACGTTCATTGTGTGAATTTTATCAACATGAAATATTTATGAACGTAATTGAAGAAAAGAAATGTAAATTAGTTTGATCTGCTAAATGTTACACAATGAATATTCTACTTCGAAAATTCTACAGGTTTTTGCATGTTATACGCGCTGTATGCATTTTCGTAGCTTCGAATATCCCACGAGCGCATACAAATCCCTGAGGATTTGTAAAACTGTAACTTCTGGTCGATTTCACCTAATTCTTTAATATTCTTAGAGAAGACGGAATAAGGAACCTATTACCCAGCCAAATGCGTTTGAATCTGCAGCATCGCAGGGAAAACGGCAAACCAACCAAACATCATGGAGAAGACACCGAACTCAATTACACCGGAGGCAAATAGAATTTTCCGTGACGTAGAAAGTCGCGAGTCCCCTCTGTGTCGATGGAAGAGGGCTGTGCAAAGTCGATGTTAAGTCGGCGAAGTCGGCCGATGTAAGAGAAGACTAACCCGTATTTGCCAACGCGCGAATACATCCTTCCTAACAGAACGCTCTATTTCACTCTATTTCCATAATATACGGGGTGGCCTGTAAACGAGATCGCCTAAAACATACATCGATAAAGATATAGGAATCGGTAAAAAAATAAACCGATTGAAATCTCGTAAAAGGGACTTAGCTCGAGAGAAAATTATTTTCACGGACTTGTATCTTTCCTTCTTCTTTTTTCTTATCCGAGTCTGCCCAAACCTCAAAGTGCTCCTTAACATACTTTCCAAGTTTATTGAATTACCCAGTAAGTACGTCTATTTTAAAAGCATATCGATGAAAATTTTTAGCTTTTTGACAAAAAATATATGGTGCCCCTACTACACTGCGCAAGCATGTCGCCAGGAATCGTACAGACTAAAAATCTGCGACGATTTACAGTGGCATGGTATATTGTGAGGAGGACTTTCATACAACTATAAATAAGATAGATATTCAGATGATCCCCGTTAACTCTGGGTCACCCTGTATCTCTTTCCACCTTTCGCGCGCCACTTCTGCCTTATCCGTCGCCTCTAAGATTCAGGAGAAGCGACAGAACCCAATTTCCACGATCCATATTCGGCTTAAACACATTAACGGGTCTGCAGCGGAGCGCAGAGCAAATATACAGCGTCGAGTTTCCTCTCTGTCTGGCGTATGCTCACTGGTTCGCGACACTAGCTCCTCCTATGCTGCTTACTCCGTCTGCCGCTCTCGGTGCTTCTTCCAGGTAACCTCCACCGTGGAAATGGAAGCCGAGACACAGATTACGCTTCTTGCCTGGGCACGCTGCTTTGATTTTCTGCCGAGGATTAAGTGGAACGACGCGAATATTCGCCTGGCTCTGGCATCTCTGTGTCAGATGTTTTATTAGGCGTTGTGCAGCATGATGGAACGATTGCAGGTGACAGTACTGCGAATGATGGAGTACCTTGAAATCTTCGAAATATCATTCTTTCAAGGCTTTTAAGCCATCGAGCGTTTCATTTATCTTCAAACAAAACAATACCTCGTCTTACGATATCATACATATCGTATACAATGTATATTGTAGAAAAATCGTTTGATCAGGCGCTGTTTCGGAACACGGTGAAATAATTGGCGATAACGGGGCAATTTTTTGAAATGTTTTCTTTTTTTTTGAGGTTTTCTTGCTCGTTGAAGGCTTAGCTCGCACTGACGTGAAACAACACCTACGTGTTCCCATGTACTTTTTTTTAAATCCACGTTATGTTTGATAATAATGGGATAACTTTCAAATGTTCGGAGTCCGGCTCTTTTAAGGTTTTCAGCTCATTAAGGGCTTACTTCATATCGAGGTAGGACAATAGCTGCACGTTGCTGGCGTTTTAGTGTAATTTCGTTTATTAGACGTCGTGCAGCACGATGGACTAATTGTAAGTGGCAGTATTGGGATTGACGGAATATTTTGAAACCTTCGAAGCGCGATGTTTTAACGTTTTCAATTCGAATGGAGCTTCTAGCGAATTAGAATACCAATTATACTATACCATTAATACCAATAATACCAATAATACTATGAATACCAAGGTAGAAGAATACGAATTAGAAACATCGGTGGTTCGCTAGGACAGTATATCGCGGTGTCCGCGTTATTATTACACAACTATCGATTTTCTCGCTGCCTACTATTTTTGCACCTCCGTCTCGGTTCTTTGATCTTCGTTAACCCTAGAGAAACGAAGTTTCCCGTACCATTTACCTTCATCTGGTAATATTTCAACCCTTTCGCTCTATTCCTTACGCGCTCTAAAACGCGCTGCCACGTTTTACCAATCGAAAATTCATTGATTCTACCAAGAATGAAATCCAATAGTCTCGAATTCCCCCAAAAACTAAAGAAACGATAAAAATGAAAGGACGAAATATTAATGCGTGTTTGCAACGTGCATATCATTTATTCGGAGATTGAACTAATCAATTTCTATAGCTCGTTACATTCTACGGCTCGGGGAAACGAAACGATTTATCTGCACGGCGTTGATTACACTTTGTCTTACCGTGTGTCTCGTTTGCACACATTCGTACGGATAAATCAAAAACACGGCACACCCCTTGTTTCACAATGTTATTCATTTCTGCCTGGAGATATCGCGATTTAGTTGGCAAAGTTCGCTGCTTTTTTCCCCTGTCTGTTGCATGTATGCTCATTTATAACCATAAATAAATAGCATAACTTTTGACGAGTACAAATGTTGATCCACGCAATATCTGCTCCTATCATTGCAGATATCGAACCCTTAACCACACACAGTAGCGGCAAAAAAAAAAAAAAATATTCCCGTACATGCTCGTTTTTCAACCAAGCGTGTACCTTTTTCGTTCATCGGATTTTACATTTCATTTTCAAAGTATCGAATTCCCGCAGTCGCGTGAAAACACTGGCGAATCGGTTGGCAACTAAGTGATTGCGGATTTTGTCATTAGATGGTGTTGACAAAATCCGCAATCACTTAGTTGCCAAAGCAATATACTCTGCTTCGAACTACTTGTCGTCGTTAATTTCTTCACTTAAAGTGGCATCCACCACTGTCCGTGCAATGACTACGGGTCGTTAGCGACTATTTGTACATTCGGTGGCTCGTTAAATTCCGTTCTTAACACCTTGACTGCCATGCGGGTGGGTCACCGGTGACCGCCACTCGATTTGGCTATAGCGCCGTGGGGGCCACCGGTGACCGGCGACCCAGCAAATATTAAAAGTACAATAAAAAGTACAATAAAAGTAAAAAGGACAATCGTAATAATTGTCTACAACGCCGTGGAGGTGGCCCTCGCCACGAAAAATGCTTCAAGCACGATTTTATAACTCATTTTATCTGCTGCAAATAATATTTCAACATAATATGCATGGCATAATGAGAAGTTTGCCCTTGGGCAAACCATGGAAAATTCGTCTGGCAGTCAACGTGTTAATACCTCAGTTTCTTTACACAAGTCGATAACCTCTTGCTGGCACGGGATCGATGCGTGAGAACATCCTTGAGATTATTGTCCACGCTACGATTTTTCCCTTCTTCGTTGTACAGAGGACATCCTACGACTATACCGGCTGATCGATAGTCTCACATCGCACACGTCGCATTTAACAGGAATACTTTCCATTATGTACAACGTACGTACGCGTGAGTACGTTGATCTCATCCTGGTTATCGCGGTCTGCTCTCTTTACACTTCGGATACGTTTACGAATCGCACAAGCTGCGAGTTCATTTATGGACCGAGTTGAAACTACTTAATTACTATGTAACCGGCATAATAAATACAATGGCGTGCGCAAATAGCCTGTGTTATAACCACTGTCTGTACGTTACCGTGAAATCCCGGTAATTTTATCGCGCGATGAACATTTAAATTTCAACTTTACGAATTGCGTAATTAAGTGATCGTAATTGAAGATTATCGAGACATCGAGGGAAAGCAGATCTCGTAACTTTTGTAACGCTTTTGTAACGTTTCGATTAAAAATAATTCCAAGCTTGAGAAAAATGACAGAGTCATAGGAGGATTCGGAAATCGCAAGCATAGTCGGCGACACGCTCCACCGAATCGAGAAATCGATAGGTTCGTTTCCAAGACCTGTCGTAGCTATGGACAAATCGTTAGGCGTTGGCCAAGAACCAAAATATGCCAACTATTTACGGATCGATATGCCTGGGCCCACGGATTCAGTGTTACGTACCTGTGCTACACATTCGTTTTACCCTCGTGGCGATGTTTTCCCACCACACAAAAATTTGGCCGCGTTATGGCCAACGAGGGTAAGTTTGTTGATAAATATGCAGGCTTGAAAATGTAGATGTAAATTTCAATGTTTGTTCGTATTTTTCTCATGGGGTGAATATACATATATTGTTGGTACATCGATAGAATTTTTCTTTTTTTTACCTGAATAATTTTTCATTATATTCTTTTCAATTACACATAGTCAGTTTTGATTGTAAAAATTAAGCAACGAAAATAATTGTTAATTATACATAATGGTAACTATGCTTATGAGAGAATAAAGTTATGATGTCTATATAGTTAGGGTAGTTGTCTGCAAGGGTGATTTTGGCGATACGGATATTTAAATTGGGGATGAAAACCGAAAAATGAATTTTAATAATTTCATTATGTTCTAATAATTTCATATAATTGATACTTGCTTTATGTCTGCTGTTTAAAAGTTAATTTTCATTTTCAGTGGAATGTAATTTCTTCGACCGATTCCTCTAGAAACTACGTATCTTCCAAAAAATAATCTCAATCTTCCTACATTATCAATCGTAGTATTTCTTCCTCCTAAGTTTCTAATCGACCTTTTAAAATTCAATAAAATGCCTATAAAAACGAATTTCACAAGAATCCCACGGAAATCAATTACGCCGATACGATGATCCTTCTGCTCGCGAATATTCCGCGAAATAACTGACAACAAAAAGTATCCACACAACGAAACAATTACACGACTAAAATAAAAGATCTGCTCGTAAAATTAATTTCATTTAACACCGAATACCCACAAGCGGAACGCAAAATTTGACTCGTTACGATAAAGACAGGAAATGGAGCACTGATTTTGCAATAATTCTACGTGTTTCAAGCGACCGATCAATTGTAAAATGCGGTTGCAGAGCGCCCGGAACGGCTCGTTTATTTTACAGCAATTCTATCTACCGTAGAAATATTTCATCAATTTCTGGATAATTGTCTTTATTAGAAGTTGCTCAGGCGTATAACAATTCAGTCTCTGTTAATATTACGACTACATTCTACCTGTCTAAAGTAGCTTAGACGTTTTGTAGCAATTATTCGATTTCACCTGAACCGTGTTCCAAACTGTGAACAATTATAATAATTGTAGAAATATTACGATGTATATAAATATATAGCTACATATATATATATATATATATATATATATATATATATATATATATATATATATATATATATA